>PVJN01017639.1:0-40240 GCA_004026805.1 Lasiurus borealis
TCATTTGCAGATACATCTCCGCTAATTACCTCTTAATGTGGTAATTTCCCCAATCCCCTCACTGCCGGACCTTGCACCAGAAGATGGAGTCGGGAGCGCTCCTTGATCACCGGAACGCGCCGCGTGCTCAGAGCCCACCTGAGGGGCCGCTCCTCTCTCTCTCTCTCTCTCTCTCTCTCTCTCTCTCTCTCTCTCTCTCTCTCTCGGGAGACGCACTGGGCTCCCAGCTCACACACCCCCGGGCCCCAAAGTCTCCCCTGAGACGCAACGTCAGCTGAAAATCGGGAAGGACGTGGTATTGTATGTGGGTTTTCTTCCTCTCAATGCTGGCAGCGAAGTGTCCTTCTGTCCCTGGATTCTGTGGCTTAAGGATCCACCTGCTGTGTAAACACACACCAGCAGGCACCTCCTCGACGATGAATGTGGTCTTTATCCAGGACCTGACAGGCAGCTACTCCAGTCCCCGGACCTGCGTGGCCTGTGGATCTGAACCCGCCGTCTCCACGTCTCCAGCCCCAGCCCTGCAGTCACACACACCCCTCCCCCTGCCGGGATGATCTATGCCCTTTGGTGGAAAGTTTGATGGATAGAGACAGCTCCACCACTAAGCGGGAACCCAAAATCAATAAACGTATTAGGACCGGGCCCTCTCAGATTGGTAGCCATTTAATTCCCCCGCTGTTAACGCTTTCCCTCCGGGCAGGAGCCGGGTACAGCGCGCGCGCGTGGTAACCTGTTAACCACAGAGGCTGTTTGCCCCTGAAGGCGCGTCAGTGGCTGATGGAGGAGGGACCCTTTCGCCCAGTCCTTCAATCTTCTTCACGGGATTTTTACCTCAAAAGGGGAGAATAAGTCCTACTTCTTTGGTTCGGTATTTATTGGCTAATAGGAAGAATTCATGCTATTCTATTTCTTTAAAAGCTTTTGGGTATAGATATCGTCAAGTATTTTCACAAGTATGGAGGCAAATAGGGGATAGGTCTGCAGAGGTTTATGATACACTGGGTGGCCAGATTATTATGATCTCTGAATGCATAATAATCTCAACACTGTGTGTGTGTGTGTGTGTGTGTGTGTGTGTGTGTGTGTGTCTGTGTGTGTGTGTATTAGAGGTCCGGTGCATGAATTCGTGCATGGATGGGGTTCGGCCAGCCTGGCCAGGGGGAGGGGACATGGGCGGTTGGCCGGCCTGCCTGCTGGTTGAACTCCTGGTCCAGGGGACAATTTGCATATTAGCCTTTTATTCTATAGGATGTACACTGGATGGCCAGATTATTATGATCCTGGAATGCATAATAATTTCACCACTCTGTGTGTGTGTGGGGGGGGGTTGTATTAGAGGTCCAGTGCATGAATTCGTGCATGGATGGGGTTCGGCCAGCCTGGCCCGGGGGAGGGGACATGGTCGAACTCCTGGTCCAGGGGATAATTTGCATATTAGCCTTTTATTCTATAGGATGTACACCGAGTGGCCAGATTATTATGCGCTCAGAGATCATCATCATCTGGCCACTCCGTGTATCACACACCTCTCTACAGGCCTATCCCTTAGTTCTAACTTCTTCTTGTTCCTTTAGCTTGAAGGATCTTGGTGTAATGACAGCACGAAGGTCAGCATGTCAGGAACGTGCGTCGCTGGGTTTTCATCATCTGAGTAGCAGATGCAACCAATCCATTTGCTGAAATAAAACATCCTGCAGTATATGGACTTCCTGCATCCAATTCTCGGGCCAATTTTGTCGATTCTTCCTCCCACGTCTATCTCTGGCCTGTGCCCCTCCCTCGCCCTCACTGCTCCTCCCCAGCCTCAATCCTCACCGTGCGTCCTGACCGCAGGAGGGACTCCCGCCTCACGGTGGCTGCAGCACACTGTCCTCTCTCCCCTCTCGTCTGCCAGTTCCACCGTGACCCACGCACCCACGCCCCAGCAGACAGGTCAAACATCTGTGTCCTCTCCTACTCATAGCACTCCATCGGCTTCTGCTTTTGTCCCCACGGCCCTTCCATCACCCATGTCGACAGTGTGTGATCTATTTCTTAATCTTCTTGTTGAAAGTATGACATATGCCCCCCTCCATTTCCTCCCCACCCCCCGTGACCTCTTCCAGCCCACCCCATCGCCCCAGGCCTTCACCACCTGGTTGTCTTCGATACATGGCGCTGGGAAAATTGGACAAGGACATGCAAAAAATAAAATAAAATGAAATGAAACTGGACCGCCGGCTTACGCCATGCACAAGAATATACTCCAAATGGATAAGAGACTTAACTGTCTGTCGCGAAACCATGAAAATCCTAGAAGAAACCACAGGCAGCAGAACCTCAGCCAGTCCCCCTAGCAACGTGCTTATCGCCGCATCTCCCGGGACAACGGGCAGCAGGAGATAACAGATGTGTGATGGCTAACAGCACGGAGAGAGCACGGCAGTCCTTTCCGGAAGCTTCTCTCTGCACCCTCTGGCTTCTCGGCCGGACCCTGCCTCCATCTCGGAGTCAAAGTCCCCGCCACCTGCCTCGTGCTCACCACACGCAGGGGCTCCAGCTCTCCTTCGAGGCCCTGAACATGTCAATCCTTTCCATTCACCTCCGGCCTGTGCACTGGCTTCCCATCCCCGCCCAGGACTTCACGTCTTCCCTGTTTCCTTCCTCCTGCCCCCACCCAAGCAAAAGAGCCACCCTTAGCAAACGGTATCGTACGATTGATTGCTGTCCCCCGTCCGCCGTAGCCATGGCGCCATGAAAGCGGGGACCTTTCCTGTCTGGGTCACAGGACTCCTTGAGTTTCCGGAACAGGGCACGCGATGGGATTGCTACAAAAGTGTGTTGAAGGACCAAGAGGATAAAGAAATAACAGCAAGAAAAGACACGTTAAAATCACTCTGTCCGGCCCTAGCTGGCTTGGCTCAGTGGATGAAGCAGTCAGCCTGCAGACTGAAGAGTCCCAGGTTCGATTCCGGCCAAGGGCAGAGGCCTGGGTGGCGGGCTCGATCTCCAGTGGTGCCTGCAGGAGGCAGCCGATCCATGATTCTCTCTCATCACTGATGTTTCTCTCTCTCTCCCCTTCTCCCTTCCTCTCTGAAATCAATAAAGAAATATATATATTAAAAAAAAATCACTCTGCCCGAACCTTCGAGGTACATAGCTGCTGTTCTGAGTGCGAAGGAAACTCAGCCACCGCGGAGGAAGATGGTCAAAGCTTCGGGGGACTTGGGAGGTGGGGGGGATCCACCGAAAATGCCGGGGGGGAGTGGCCTGGTGCACAGACAGCGCCAGCTGTGCACGCTGACCAAGGCTGGGGAAGGCCCGGCCCTGGCTCACTCCCCCGGCTCACGTGTGAACCCCTCTCCCTAATACCTCGCCCTTTGGAATCAAGACGTCCAGTGAAACGGGAGCCTGGCGGCCCCCTGAGGACAGAGGCCGTCTCTGCCACCTCCGTGTGGCTCCCCAAGGCTTAAAAGATTCTGTGTACATTGGCTCCTTCTCCCCAACACTCGACACGGCGCATCTAACCCACCCCCTAATTCTAATGAACCCCCTCTCCCTGTCTCTCCCGGGTCCCCATCCTCATTACAGTGCTCGGGGTTCCTCTATAACCCATCACCACCACACTGGGACCACCTCTTTCTGACGTAAACTCCTTGTTCCTACCATTTTCAAGGCCTTGAATCTCGGCGTTTCTTTCTACCACTCTAGGTGCTCTGCTCCCGAGTCCACACACACATACACACATGGCACACACACATGGCACACACACTGCACACACACACACACACACACACAGAACGGCGCCCTGGACATTCTCCGGGGTCCGCCTGGAGCCCCCTGCGGGACGCCGCCTGATCTGCAGGCCACACCTGCTCGTCTGGGGTGAAGTCACCTCCTGGGAGAACCAACGTCCAGTCCAAACCTGCGAAGGGAGCCGGAGCCTCCTCCAGAGCCAGCTGTGTGTCCGGGTCCCGCTCCCTCCGTGCGATCTGCTCACCACGTCAGGGGAGGGGAGGAGAGGGGAGGGGAGGGGAGGGGAGGGAAGGGGAGGGGGGACGTACAAAGCATCTTGGATTCTTCCCTCTCCCTAACCTCTCCCTCTAGAAACATTCCGTGTTAACGTTATTGTGTTCTTCACCGGAATGGCTTTCTATTATTATTACTATCAATTAATGCCCCCGTTCCCGCTCCCTCGTCTGCGCCAGCAAACCCGGGCCGTTGAATCCGGAAGCGCCTCGGCCTGGTAAGTTGAACTCCGTGGCTTTGGGTAAGGCCCCCCCCACAATTCCCCCCTATTTTCCTCCCCCTTTACCTTCACCCCGACCCCCGTGGGGTTGGTACCAGAGACTCTGACATGGAGGCCAGTTTGCAGACCTGCAGGCGCCGTGTCCCCGACCTTCCCGGGCATTCATTGTGGGCGCTACCCTCCGTGTACCCCCTAATACCCTCACCCCTGCCTCCCTGTGTGCACAGGCGCATTCTGAACTCGGGGAGCCCCCGGACAATCACCAGCGGTTTGGACGGGGCGAGGCCGCAGAGTGGCTCGTGCTGGGTGACAGCCTGCCTCGTGCAGAGGGTGGGACGTTCAGATCACACCCTCATCCCCAGCCAGAAGCAGCAGCGGCACAGCCAGGCTGGGGGGGGGGGGAGGGAGGGCATCCAGGAGCCCTCCTCCCGGGAGCAGGACCCAGCAAGCAAGCCCTCCCCCTCACCCCGCGCCCCTCACAGGCGCCGGGGTGGCAGGGGCCCACAGCCTGCTGCATGCCCCGCAGCTCAGCCTCCCAGGGGGCATCAGGGCGCCCCTTGCCCGTGCCCGCTCCCCTTTGCCCACCGCCTGGCCGCCCCGAGCAGCTGCTGGGCCCGGACAGAGAGGCCCCCGGGTCTGCCAGGAGCGCCGGGCCGGGCACCGCTCTGCGGCCGCTGTGGTCGGTGAGGCAGCAAGCAGCCTCGGAGCAGAGGAAGGGCCGTGAGTCCAGAGGCTCGGGGATCTGGTTCCCTCCGTGTGCGCCCCCCCTCCCGGAACCCTGGCTCTGCCAGGAGCCCAGGACTCCCACCAGACACAGACCCCTGAGCAAACCCCGCCTCGGAATGCCCACGCCGGCCCGGCCCACGCCTGCTCTAACGAGCCGGCCGCCCACGGCTCTGCACAGGCACGGCCTCTGACCTTACCCAAAGGCAGCCACACACACGCACACACACACACACACACACGCACACGCACACGCTGCCTTTCCCGGCCTGGCGCCTGCCCTCGGGCCCGCCCAGCACGCAGGCGCTGCACATACAAAGGAGCTGCGGGGTGGGGGGCGGGGGGAGGAAGAGGGGGTCAGTGGGGGCGCTGGCTGCTGAGCGGGCCCAGGGCTGGATAAAGACCTTTCCCAGGCCAGGAGTTCTCAGCGCCCGCCTTTCTTTCTTTCTTTCTTTCTTTCTTTCTTTCTTTCTTTCTTTCTTTCTTTCTTCCTTCCTTCCTTCCTTCCTTCCTTCCTTCCTTCCTTCCTTTCTTTTTAATTATTTTATTCATTTTTTACAGAGAGGAAGGGAGAGGGATAGAGAGTTAGAAACATCGATGAGAGAGAGACATCCATCAGCCGCCTCCTGCACGCCCCCACTGGGGATGTGCCTATAACCAGGATACATGCCCTTGACCGGAATCGAACCTGGGACCGCTCAGTCCGCAGGCCAACGCTCCATCCACTGAGCCACACCGGCTTCGGCCAACGCCCGTCTTTTACCAGCAGCCTCAGCAGCCACGTCCCTGAGCATCGGGGCTGGAGTGGCTGGGGGTTAGAGAGCAGGACGCACGGAGAGGGAGGAATGGGGTCACAGGATTCGGGGTGGGGCGGTGTCTCAGGACCGCTCCCCTCTGGGATGGCTGCAGGACAGCCTCCAGAACTTGGGTACATATACACCAGCACGGCACACATGTGCGACGTGTAAAGCCTGCTGCGCGTCCCCTGCACGGTGAGGGCGAAGAGCCGCGGGTCTGTGATGCGGGTGGGGCGGCACACAGGTGCCGCTGGCTGAGGGTTTGGGGGGACCCCCCACAGCGGAGGGTCAGAGAGGATTTCCCGAGACCGGGATGGAGAGCTGCGAGCTTCGGCGCTGAGCCCCGGGGCCCAGCGGTCTTTTGAACAATAAACTGCACCCCAAAGCTTTTCCTCCAGACTGGCCAGCCGGGAGGGGCCGCAGGAGGGGGGCAGGCGCCAGCATTGAGCCATGGCCCAATGCCAGCGAGAGCCAGCTCCCCGACCGAGTACACCTGCGTCCCTGGCCCCGGCCGAACACCATCCCCTGCCCTGGTCTGCTTCGTCCACGGGCACTCCCTCTGCCCCACGGGAAGAGAAAGGGGCTTGGGGGACCGTCACCACCCGCGCAGACTCTGAATTGTTTTACGGGGAACCTGCCTTGTGGGGCTGTAGAATACAGTGGTGCCTCGAGATACGAGCTTAATTCATTCCGTCACCTTGAGGCGTGGGAAACTATGAGTCACTCGAGTCGCGGTAAACGGGTGGGTCGTGTGCAGCCGGCCGATCCGCGCGATGACTCCTATCTCAACTGTTGCTCGTATTTCAAAGCAAAAATCGTTCGCTCTAGGGCTCGTATTTAAAAAATCTCGTAGGTTAGGGCACTCGTATCTCGAGGTACCACTGTATCTGCATTTTCCGATGGTCTTAGGCGACCCCTGTGAAAGGGTCGTTGGTCCCCAAAGGGGTCGCCACCCACAGGTTGAGAACCGCTGTCCTAGAGCCTTCTCCCTCCGGGGTGCTCTCCCCAGCTCAGCCCCTGGGGGCCTGCCAGGGTCTGCAAAAGCGGGCGAGTCTGCAGAGCCTCACAGGAGAGGCTAATAGCAACCAGAAAAGCCACTGCTTCTGTCCCAAGCGCAGAGGGAGGAGACCTGCGAGCACACACGTGCCCACAAACACCAGGCACGCGTCCACCCGTGCCGTTTGCCGTGCGCTGCGGACGCTGGTGCATCCCGGCTTCTCTCTGCGAGCCCGGGGCCTGGACACCCAGGAGGGATCCCTCCACACAGCCCCTCCGTGCAGCCTGGCTCTCAGTCTGACCCACAAAGGGCCAGCGCAGGCCCCGCCGGAGGCGAAGCTGCCGGGCGTTTCCTCGTTACAGCCGCGCCGCCTGCTGAGCCGGGAGATGGAACGGGAGCCCCAGCGACTCCGTTCTCCGAGCCCACGGCGGCGTTAACCTCGCTGCCGCTCCGCACGGGGGGTCCTCCGAGGCGGGGAGCCGCGCGGCCCTCTGCACAAGTGGGGCAGCGGCTCCGCCGGTGGGCACGCGCCCCAGTTCCGCCACCGCGGACGGGCGGGCGGGCGGCGCGGAGCGGCACTGCAGCGGGAGGCGCCGGCTCGGGCGGCGGGTCTGATGGCTGTGACTCCCCCGGAGCCATCGGCCCCAATTGCTGCTCGGTGCCAGGTGGGAAAGCCGCTGACAGGATGAGGGACGGGGATCCCCAGGGGAGATACGGCCGCATACCATCCCTGTGCCTGCACCTGCACCTGCGCCTGCACCTGTGCAGCCGGGAGCTCTGACCCCCCGCTTTTCACACCGGTGGGGTTTCCCGGGGGACCCCTCTCCCACCGGCTTCTCCTGTCAGCCACACCCGCCCCGCCCTCCATGGCCATGCACCCCCTTTTCAGGACACACCGATCAGCCACGGCCTCAAGGCTGGAAGAGAGTGCAGGGAGCCTGCTGTTCCCACTCTCCTGCAGCCTCTCCTCTCCACGGGGACGGGGAAAGCAGGGGTCCCTGCTCCCACTAGGAGGGGGGCGGCCAGCCAGGCAGAGGGAGGGAGTGGGGGGTAGCTGGCAGGACTGTGAACTGGAAGTCACCCTGAGACTAAATCTTCGCTGCTCTCTCTCCAGCAACCGTAACACCACCACCACCAGGGCAGTGCTGAGAAGGGAAGGCTGTGGTGGCAGCCCTCATACGGCACACACGTTGCACGGCACACACGTTGCACGGCACACACGTTGCATGGCACACATGTTGCACGGCAAACCGTCATTCCACCGGATTCCCTTAACCCAGTAGCTCCCAACCTTTCTCAGGCCGTGATCATTTAATACAGTTCCTCATGTGGTGGTGAATCGTCATGTAAATATCTGTGTTTTCCGATGGTCTCAGGCGACCCTGCTAGCGGTTCTCCACCTGTGGGTCACTGCTATAGAGCCTGAGACCATCAGAAAGCAGGTTGAGAGCCACAGGTGGAGAACCGCTGCCTTACACCCACACGACGGGACGTGTCCCTATGTTTTAATAAACACGGGGAAGGGGGTAAGGGCTGGATTCCTTTTCACCCCCATTCCGCCCTCCAGTTACAGCTGCCCTAGATGGTTCCGCCGCTCTCCCCAGGACAGCCGCTCGCCCGCAGGCCGGGAGAATGAGTTCAGTGCAGAGAGAGACGGTAATGAGTCCACTGGAGCGTTCCCCCCAAACGGTCCCCCGGCAGCCAGAGCGAGAGGCACCTCCCCAAGTGCCTGGCTGTTTGACGGGGGAGAGAGAGAAGGGGGAGACACTTTATCGGGGAGAACCGCTCGCCAGCCCAAACCTGGGAGGAGAGGGGAGAGGTGCGGGCCACATGGGAGCGAGGAAAGGAGGGTAATTCTCCGTCTTCATCATGTGTGCGCGTTCCCCGCGGTGGCCGTGGGCTCCGCCGCCGTCTCCGAGGGCCGGAGGATGAAGCAGCCGGGATGAAAGGAGGCCCAGAAAGGGAAGAAGAAGACGCCGAGGAGGAGAGGACAAGGAGAGAGCGAGCGGCACGCGGTGTTTGTTATGGGCCCGATGCCTCGCAAGTGTCTGCGTGGCAAAAAAAAAATAGAATAAAAAAAAGAACCCCCGCGTCTGGCAGCCCCTCGGGTGGTGGGACGCAGCCCCCGCCCGCCACCCGCAGGAAGCCGCCCCCGGCTTTTATCCTCCGCAGGAAGCGCTTCAGACCGTGTTTGTCACGAGCGCCGGGAGCCTCTCCCGAAGCCGCTTCCAAGGATCCCTTCATCTCTCTCTGTGACAAAGGGCCGGCAAAGACCGGGCCGTACAGAAAGTAAACGTCGGTGCGCTTGAACCTCGTGCTTTCATCTCCGGCGGTGGACTGCCTGCCCGCCCACGTAAGACGGCTCAAAACTTGACGCTAATCCTTAAGGCCACAACTCGTTTGTGTTTTTTTTTGCAGGAACAGGTGTGGCTCAGTGGATAGAGCGTCGGTCTGGGGACTGAGGGGGTCCCAGGTTCGATTCCGGTCGGGGGGCATGTATCCTGGTGGCGGGCACATCCCCAGTGGGGGGCATGCAGGAGGCGGCTGATCGATGTCTCTCTCTCATCCATGTTTCTGACTCTCTATCCCTCTCCCTTTCTCTCTGTAAAAAAAATCAATAAAATATATTTAAAAAAACAAAACTCGTTTTTAAGAGGGAATCACGGTAGCCGTTGGCTGCCGTCTGTGTTCTGGAACATGGTTTGCTCGGTGATAAATACAGCATGTTACGAAAAGTCAATTCCTCCTTGCTTGACGATGAGACATTCAACGAATACCCACACCCTTCTATTAATTTTTTTTCACCTCTATGCGCTTGCATTGCTAACCTAAAAATGTAGAATCTACAGATCTACTCACAAAAGAAGAAAATCCTCACGTAATTCCACCTCCCCAGGCATGACTATTCTGAAACTTTGGCATCTAACATTTATTATCATCATTATCATTATTATTATTATTCATTTTATTAAAATGAACCGTCATCTGGATGCCATTTTGTCACATTTTTTTTCTCCCATTTAACAAGATAGGTTTTCATGGATCTGTTTCCACTGCATTAATTATTATGCAAACTTCTCAATTTACCTTTAATGAATACATATGTTCCGTTGTAAGGGGGCATCTAATATGATTGACCTCATTTGTCCAATTTATGATCAGACATTTTTGTTTGTTCTGAATATTGGTATTAAAAAAAAAAACACTGCTGCCGAAACCCGTGTGGCTCAATGGATAGAGCGTCGGCCTGTGGACTAAAACGTCCCAGGTTCGATTCCGGTCAAGGGCATGTATCCTGGTTGCGGGTACATCCCCAGTAGGGGGCGTACAGGAGGCGCTGATGGATGTCTCTCTCTCATCGATGTTTCTAACTTTCTATCCCTCTCCCTTCCTCTCTGTAAAAAATCAATAAAATATATTTTAAAAAAACCACACTGCTCAGATGAATATGCTCAGAGGTAAATCTTTTGTAAATTCATGATGATTTTTATTTCTATGAAACAGAATTATGAGACCAAAGCATGGAATCTTTTTAAATGATTATTTCCTATTTCCAACTCAACATCCTGAAAGATCTAGGAATGTGCTCTTCCCCCAGCCGGGAACATACGTGGATCTTGGAGTTAAGTTAAATAGCTGATCATATAAAAAAAAAATGGAAACTGGGTTTTTACTGCCCCCCATGCAAATCTGTAGGAGGTAGCTCACAATCCCAGGAATGTGGTCATACAGACTGGTATTAGTTCCATTGCAACGGTGATAAAGATGGAAGAAGGTTTTTCTAAAAATGACAGTCTCCTCTACCCCCTGTCGCATGCCCTCATCCCCCCAGTGTCTTGTGTCCATTGGGGTACTTATAGGCATACACACAGTCCTCTGGTTGATCTATTTCCCTCCCTCCCCAACACTTCTCAGCCTTCCTGCTGTAATTGGACAGTCTGTTCGGTGCTTTATTGCCTCTGTATCTATCATTTTATTCATCAGGTTATAATGTTCTCTATTTTCCATAGATGTGTGAGATCATGTGGCAAATTTCTTTCATGGCCTGGCTTATTTCACTTAGCATAATGCTCTCCAGATCCATCCAGGCTGCCGCAAATGGTAAGAATTCCCTCTTTATTATAGCAGCGTAGTATCCCTTGTGTAGATGTACCATAGTTTATAAGGCTGATGGGCATTTAGGCTGTTTCCAAATCTTGGTTATGGGGAATTGTGCTACTGTGAACAGAGGGGTGCATATATCCTTTCTGATGGGTGTTTCTAGTTTCTTGGGATATAGTCCTATAATTGGGATTGCTGGGTCAAATGGGAGCTCCATTTTTAGTTTTTGGAGAAAATTCCACACTGTTCTCCCCTCCTCCATGCATGAATTTCATACACCCGGCCACTAGTCTACATATACAGAGGTACCTCGAGATAGGAGTGCCCTAACATACAAGATTTTTTAAATATGAGCCCTAGAGCGACCGATTTTTGCTTTGAAATACGAGCAACATTTGAGATAAGAGTCATCTCGCGGATCAGCTGGCTGCACACGACCCACCAGTTTACCTCGACTCGAGCCTCTCATAGTTTCCCACGCCTCAAGGTTACAGAACAAATTAAACTCGTATTTTGAGGTACCACTGTAAAAGCCTAAGCAACCATTACAACCAGTCGCTATGATGATGCACCAACCACCAGAGAGCAGACGCTCAATGCAGGAGCTGCTCCTGGTGGTCAGTGCACTCCCACAGCCAATCTCCCACAACCAGCCAACCTCCAATGGTCCCTCCCCTCAGCCGGCTGGTCCTGATCATTGTCCGGGCCAAGGGACCTCACCCATGCATGAATTTGTGCACTGGGCCTCTAGTTAGTGAACAACATTAATACATTCTTTTCTGCTGATAGATCTTAAGTCCTTTAAAGGAAAGAAATGTTTCATCTCTATTTTAGTCAATCATTAAACCCAATAGGTGTTTTATAAAAGATCCAATGACAGTCAGTGTGTTTGTATAGAGACCAGTGTTTCTAGAGAAGCAATGAGATCTAAGAAAAAACTATATACAGTGGTACCTCGAGATACAAGTTTAATTCATTCCGTCACCTTGAGGCGTGGGAAACTATGAGACGCTCGAGTCGTGGTAAACTGGTGGGTCGTGTGCAGCCGGCCGATCCGCGCGATGACTCCTATCTCAACTGTGGCTCGTATTTCAAAGCAAAAATCGCTCGCTCGACAGCTCGTATCTCAAAAATCTCGTATGTTAGGGCACTCGTATCTCGAGGTACCACTGCATAAGAAAAACTGACACACACACACATGTAGTTTCCAGAAAGAATGAAGTAAAGACAGGACCGGAAGTGCATGCCGCCAAATGCTGCCTCCCAGGTAATTTTGTACGCGATGCGGTAACAAGACAAAGGAATAACCACGGATCGGAACGAACTGCATTGGCAGGTACCCGTTTGTGACTCGACAAGGGAAGCTAAGCATCAGAAGAGTAATTTGCCCAAATCCTTGTTCGAGGCTGGAACTCAAGAGCCACCCAAATCCAAGGCTGCGTTCCATAAGGATGCCCACACACATGCGGGGAGGGCTCGGCGAGCACACTTACATGTGCATCCTTTGTGCTTTTTTTAAAAATTGCGGTAGAAAACATAATACAACCTCCCCTTTGACACATGTTTATGTAAAATACAGTGTTTTTCCCTGCGGGCACCAGGTGTGCAGCAGGCCTGTGGAATGCTTCCAGCTTTCTGACGGAAACTTCACGCTCGTTCAACATCAGCTCTCCACTTCCCACCCTCCTTCTGGTCCATGGCAACCACCATCCCACTTTCTGACTCTCCGAATCTTACTACTTAAGTGCCTCCGGTAAGTGGAACCATGCAATTCCTCTGAATACAGACCCAGAAGTGGGATTGCGGGGTGGTGGAGTGGTTCTATTTTTAATCTTTTGAGGAACCTCCATCCTGTTTTTGCACAGTGGCTCTGCATCAGACTGATTGATCTTCATATTCTGAGCCATCCGTGCTGCTGAAGATAAAACCTCCTGGTTATTGTGTATTATTCTTATAACGTGCTATCGAAACGCTATTGTATTTTGTGGAGAGATTTTGCATCTATGTTCATCAGAGTGTTGGCTTGTAATTTTCTTTCCTTGTGGTGTCTTTCGTTTTGGTATCAGGATAAGGCTTGCTTCATGAAATGAGTCTGGAAGTGTTCTCTCCTCTTGAATATTTTGGAAGAGTCTGAGAGGGTTGACATGAATTCTTTAAATGATCAGTAGAAGTCACCAATAAAGACGTCTGGTTCTAGACCTTTTCTTAATTGGGAAGGTTTTTTTATTATTATTACTGATTTAATCTCTTGAATTATTATAGATCTACTCAGATGTTTATTTCTTCATGATTTAGTCTTGGTAGGTTGCATGTTTCTAAGAATTTATTCCCTTATTCTAGACTACCCAGTTTGTTCATGTATAACTCTTCATAGTAGTCTCTTAGTTTTGTGGTTGCTTTTTTTTCTACTCTCTATTTTGTTTATTCCTTCTCTAATTGACATCGTTTATTTTTGCTAAATTTGGGCTTATTTTGTTCTTCCTTTTCTGATGGTGACTGCTAGGCTGTTTATTTGAATCTTTTTACCATGTAGATATTGATAGCTATACCTTTACCTCTTTAAAAGGCTTGGCTCAGTGGATAGAGCATCAGCCTGCGGACTGAAAGGTTCCGGCTTCGATTCCAGCCAAGGGCACATGCCTGGGTTGTGGGCTCGATCCCCAGTGGGGCCTTTCAGAAGGCAGCCAATCAATGATTCTCCCTCATCATTGATGTTTCTCTCTCTCTCTCCTTCTCCCTTCCTCTCTGAACTCAATAAAGAAATATTTTTTTAAAAAGGCTTTGCTGCATATGTTTTGGTATGTTGTACGATTGTTGGTTTTTTTTATTTGTTTGTCTCAAGATATTCTCGAATTTCCCTTTTGATCATGCCTTTGATCAAGAATGTAAGTCTCCTGTGTTTATAAAGTTTCTGTTTCCCTTCTGCTATTAATTTCTAGTTTCATCCGATGGTGGTCTGGCATACACGTGATATAACTTTAATCTTCTTACATTTGTGTTGTGACTTAGCATGCGATGGGTCTGGGAGTGTTCCATGTACACACGAGAAGAATGTGAGTGCTGCTGCTCATGGGTAGCTTGTTCTGAACACGCCTGTTGCCTCTTCCAGCCTATGGGGTTGTGCAAGTTTTCTGTCACCGTGTTTTACTGAAAGCAAGTTATTAAAATTCCTCACTCCCATTGCACTGCTTCCTGTTTCTTCCCTGAGTTCTGACGAAGGTGAGGTCGGATATTTGGGTTCTGTGCTAGGAGGTGTGTGTGTATTTCTAATTGTGACCTGTCTCTGGTGAATTGGTCTGTTATCCTTAACTAAGGTTCTCCTTGGTTTCTTTCCACAATTTTTGACTTAACCGTCTGCTTTGTCTGATACAAGTGCGGCCACCCTCTGCTCCCTTCCTTTATTGTTTGTTTGTTTTTGTGTTTTGTAGAAACGCTCTAATTCCTTTCTCATCTCTTTTGTATATCTCCTATTAATGTTTTCTTTGTAGTGAGCATGGGGGTTATGTGAAACATCTTACGGTTATAACAATCTCTTTGAAGCTAACTAAAGTCAACAAATGGACTTAAAATACAGACAAATACTCTACACGTTGCCTTCCCTCCATCTACACTTTCCGTTATGGATGCTTCAAATATGGATACTTCTTTTTGCATGGTATCTATTCACATTTTTATAGTTCTAGTTATTTTTATGGTTTTTGATTTACATATCACCAGCGCAGTATTGCAGTATTACAGTGTACAATATTCTGTGTCTGTCTGTCTATATATTTACCTCCACCAGCAAGCTTTCTATTCTTATATGTTTATGGATAGCTGTTTGGCGTCCTTTCATTTCACTTTGAAGGACTTCCTTTCGCATTCCCTGGAAGGCCTATCCAGGGATGTTGAACTCCCTCCATTTTTGTTTACCTCAAAAATAGTTCTCCTTCGCTTTTAAAATCTGGCTTGCAAGATTTCTGCTGAGAAATCTGCTGATGGCCTCATAACGATCCCCCTTGTTTGTGAGAAGTCACATTCCTCTTGCTGCTTTCAAAATCCTCTTTGTCTTTGGACCATGTGACTATCACGTGTCCCACTATGGATTTCTTTGGGTGCGTCTTGGTTGTAACCCTTTGTGCATTGTGAGCACAAATATTCACTTCCTCCCCCAGATTTTTAAGAGTTTCCCATCATTCTTTCTCTCTCTTTACGTTTGTCCTCGCCTTCTAAGACTCCCATAATGTGTCTACTGGGTCTGTGGGTGCATCCCATATTCCCTTAGGCTTTCTTCACTCTTTTTCATCCTCTTTTTCTTTGTGCTCCTCGGACTGGATAACTTCCAATGGCATGTCTTTGAGTTCACTGGTTCTTTCTTCTGCTTCATCGAGTCTGTGCTTGAACCCCTGTAGTGAATGTTTCCATTGCAGTATTGTATTCTTCAGCTCCAACATTTCTGCTTGGTTCTTTTTTGATACCGTCTATATCTTGGTTGATGCTCTCATTTTGCTCAAGTGTCATGTTCTTGACCTCGAAGAGCATTTATATTTTCCGTTCTTTGCCAGGTAATTCATAGACCTCCACTTCCCTTGGGCCTGGGGTCTGCCGTTTATTTGGTTCCCTTCGATGGGCCATGCTTCCCTATTCTTTGTGTGACTCATAACTCGGGGTTGGGATCCACGCATCTGAAACCCTGTCACTTTTCCCAGTCTTTCCCAGGTTTCCTACAGGAAAGACACTCACCAGTGTGGCCTCGCTGGAGAGTCCAGGCATCTCTGAGACTGTTTGGGAGGGAGGGGGGTAATGCGTCTTTTCTAGGCCTGTGTCTGCCATGTCTCAGAGAGGTAGGTTTTCCAGGTTCAATTCAGGAGCTCATAATCTCTTGCTCCCTCTGGCGTTTGTCTGTGGGACTGCAGGATCCCTGGTTCTACAGCAGACAGCACCTCCCCACCCTTGTTCCCAGAGGCCACCAGGCATCCAATGTACCAGTATCCCAACCCCATGTCAGCAGCCGGAGTCAGGACAGACAGAGACTGGTCCCCTGGGCAGCCCCCCGAAAAGCCAGAGCATTGGACGAACGCTGCCCTCTCACTTGGCCTGTAGGAAGAAGCCATGCGGCGAGATGTCCTCTCAGCACTGAGCCATGCTTGCTTCGGGGAGGGAAAGACTCGGGTAAAGGGAAATTGCTCTTCTGACCTGCTTTAATGTCGCTGCGCTCGGCTTCAAATTCACCTGGGGCCTGAGCTTTTGAACTAGATTCTGGAGCTCTTATACCGATATTTGGGTCCATATGTAGTTTTTCAGTTGGTGTTTCTGTGGGGGAGAAAGGGCTGGAAGGTCCTAGTCTATGATCTTGCTGATACCACCCCTGTGTGTGTGGGGGGGGGGTGAGTGTGTGTGTGTATGAGTGTGTATGTATGAGTGTGTGTGTGTATGAGTGTGTATGTGTATGAGTGTGTGTGTGTGTGTGTGTGTGTGTGTGTGTGTGTGTTTAGTGGAGTACTTTGACTGGACTCATTCAGAAATAGTGTGTTGCCATACCACTGAGGAAATATAGGTAGAACTAGTTCTAAATGGAGTGAGAGAGTTTGAACTCCAAAATTATTGTCTCTTTCCCTGACCTCCTCCAAGCCCACATGCACATGGGGTACCTAGAAGTCTTGTATGTAACTCAAGTGACCGTCACCAGCTTACTGACGTAGCTTGACTCACAAAGTTGTAAACAGAACCACCCCCGCCAAACCACCCCATGGCTCTTGCTGAGATCCTGGACAATGATGGAGACCTTCCATCGCTCTCAAACACGATCCAACAATCTCCATTTTCTCATCAGAAAACAGCCAACCCCTTCTAATGTCTAAACCCCAAACCCCAGGCTGGTTTATAGCTCACCCCTCTCCCAGCTCCTGGGGGTGCAGGACAAAGACCTCAACGGGGGGGGGTTGGAGGAGTTCGCCCCGTACCCATTTACCCCCCTGGCTTTTCCCCAGGCTCCCCTTTCAGTGCGGTGCCCTGACTCCAGGACTGGAAGGGTGGGTGGGCAGGAGGGGTAAAGGGCAGGAACAGCCTGACCTCTAAACACCACAGTTGGTGGGTGTTGTGGGGGATCTGTGGAGATTCCACTGGACCCATTGCCTCTGTCTTCTGGACACAGTGCGGCCATGACCCCTCCTCTGACAGGCATCACACACCACCCTCTCACTAGCTAGTCTTCTAGAAGGACCTCTCTCTACTGTCCTCTGCCTGTGGACACGCCTCAGAGCTGGGACGGCTGGAAGTCCTTGTTCTTTGCTCTACGACCTGCAGCTTCTGCAGCTGGACTTTGCCTCTCAGGCTCTGGATCCCACATATCAGAGTCCGTGGCGCATGCGTGCTGAGCTCTCCAGATGGCACTGAGTCCTCCTCCTCCCTGGGTGTGGGGTGAGGACAGGGCATCTTCCCCCCACCCCCGCCCCCCTCCTGAGACGCACACCGTGCACGGAGCACTAGCTCTACCACCGCCAGCCTTGCCCAGTGCAGGGCGACGTGGGGGCCCTGGACAAACCAAATGTAAAATTCATGGTAAGACTCCCCGGCAAACCAGGAGGAGCAGTGCACTCCCTCCAGCCGATAAAGAACAGCTCAAAGCAACACACACACAAACACCAGACAAAATCGCACCGCTAACCCCACACCTAACGGCGATGCACTAAGTGCTTTCCCCTCAGGTTGGAAACAGGGCAAACCTGTTCTCATCCTTCCTATTCACATAGCCTGGAAGTCTCAGCCAGGGTGACACACCCACCACCAGAAAGGAAGAACGGGAGCTGTCACTGTGTGAGGACCACATACACAATCCCGGGGAATCAGGGGGAAGGAAGGGGGGGGGAGCTTCTAGAACCATGTCAGCTTAGCAAGGTTGTGCAAAAAAATCACATTTCTGTCTCTTAAGAGTGAAGAGTTGGAAACTGAACGTGAAAATACAGCACATTTGCAATCATTCCAAGAAAAAAACAAAACACTGAGATAGGAAACTAGTCAATGTGCACAGGATCTGTATATAGAAACCATAAAATGCTAATGAAAAGAAAATAATACAGTGGTACCTCTAGGCACGAGTGCCCTAACATACGAGATTTTTGAGATACGAGCCTTCGAGCGAGTGATTTTTGCTTTGAAATACGAGCAACAGTTGAGATAGGAGTCATCGCACAGATTGGCTGGCTGCACACGACCCATCAATTTACTGTGAGTCAAGCGTCTCATAGTTTCCCACTCCTCAAGGTTATGGAACGAATTAAACTCGTATCTTGAGGTACCACTGTATATACATACATACACACACACACACACACACACACACACATATGAAGAACAGAGGAATATGCAAATGATCTAAGATGCCATCACATCAGACCATTGTTCACAGGATGGGTGGGGCTTCGAGGCAGGACTCCTGGTCTAGCAGGATCTCATCCCACCCAGGCAGACTCCCCGCAGCCTCACAGGCAAACCCTAACACTGACGTGGGGTTTACTAAACCCTACTGGAGCTGCTCCCCACACCCCCACCCCTGCCCCAGGACCACGGTGCCCACAGCAGGGCACCCGGGCTGCCTCCTGACAGGCGGGCAGCCGGGGAGAGCAGGATGGGGCAGGGTGGCTGGAGCCAGGTGACCAGAGGTCTGAGGAGAGTGCTGACTGGAGCCCGGACTGCAGAGAAGGAAGAGGAAGCGGCCACGGTGAGCTCTTCCAATCCCCCTGCACGGACACCCTAACCCCAGGCCTGCACCTCGGGGGACATGGAGGCTGAATGGAGGGAAGAAGACCCAGCCACAGGGGTAGCCGAAGCAGCACCTCCCACTCCCGCTCTCTTCCCCCACCACCCCTGCCAGTAGCAGGTCCCGACCCGCGGGTTCAGTCAACGAGGACCCTAGAGGGGGAGTGGGGATGAAAGGGACAAGAGACACAAGGAAGGGAGACAAGACAAAGTTCTGATCAAGTCTCGTTTATTCACGAAGAGTTCGGGGTATTTATAGGGAGAAGGAGGAATGAGGAAGTTAGCGAAAATTCCTAGCCCTTAAGGCGAAACACCTGGCCTAGCCCTTAAGGGGAAACACCTGGAAAGAGCTAGGGTTTGGGGTAATAGAAACCTAGCCCGAGGTTAGTGCTAACGTGGCTGGAGCTACTACAAAATGACTGTCAAGCACAACAAGTTTCCCACAGGAGCACCCACAACTGTAACACGCCGGCGACAACCGGTCAGCACCCCGAGACACCTGGGGTCCGGGGCCCACCGCTACCGGGCCCCCTCCACTGGGGTTAGAATGCCTCCCCTCCCTACAGCTCCAGACCCAGGTGGGGGCAGCCTGAGAGCCCCCCAGGGTCAGATCCACTCCCAAACAGCAGCGGCACCATCTCTACGGCGAGTGCACTGAACCTCGCTGGGGCCACAGCTAAACCCGCCCTCTACCCCACCTGGCCCTGCCCTGGCCCAGCCCCACCCGTTCCAGGAGATCGGAGCCCCGCTCTGAACACGCACAGCTGCAAAACGGCCACGTACAATTTAAAGAATGGTGCCATGCAGGGAGGTTTGACAGTTACTCCCGCTTCGGCCTCTCTACCCCTTTAGTGCCCCCTTACTGCCCTCCCCGCCCAGCACCTCCAGGGACGACCACCGCTACAGGGCCGCTGGCCAGAGCCCGCCCCTCTGAGGCCTGCGGAGCCCTCTGCACAGCTTCCGTAGCTCCAGCTCCAGCAAACAGCCATGCCCTCCTCCCCTAATCAGCACCTGCTCCCTGCGAGGGCACCCGTGGGCTTCAAAATAACAACCCTTCCCCTTCAGACATCACTTACTAATGAAACATCCCTGGGCTGATAGCTCAGAACCTCCTCAGGACAACCCCGCGAGGGAGGCGGAGGAGAGATGACAATTCCCACGGTGGGCATGTGCATATGTATGTATTCAGAAACGAGGCTCAGAGAGGAGGTGTCGAGCTCAGTGGTCCCCAAGGTGCAGCACATGCCCCACGGGGGTGGGGGGAAGCAATTTGATTTTAAGTGGAGGCAATTCGAGAATGAGTTAACAGGGAATGTTTTGTGTTTCTTATGTAGGGCCTCATCTACAGCGTGTCCTGCAGAATAAAAGGCTGATATGCAGATGACCGAATGGCGGAATGACTGGTCGCTATGATGTGCACTGACCACCGGGGGCAGATACTTAATGCAGGAGCTGCCCCCTGGTGGTCAGGGCACTCCCACAGGGGGACTGCCGCTCAGCCAGAAGCCGGGCTCATGGTGGGTGAGCACGGCACCGGTGGTGGGAGCCTCTCTTGCCTCCATGGCAACGTTAAGGATGTCTGACTGCTGGCTTAGAGGGCCGAAGCCATCAGTCGGACATCCCCTCAGGGTTCCCGGACTGCAAGAGGGGAGAGGGCCCAGGCCAGGCTGAAGGACCCTCCCTCCCCCCCCAGTGCACAAATTTCGTGCACCGGGCCTCTAGAAAATAAATCAAGAGATGGAACCCGTGTGTTCATGAATTGGAAGACCACAAACCGAAGCAATTCTGATGAAAACTCTTGGAAGGCGCTTTGTAGACGCAGACAAAGTGATTCTAAAACGGACTGTAAAGATCAAAGGAGCCAGAGCGCTCACCCCCACCGAGAACGAGGAGAGTGAACTGGGAGCAAGCACACGGCCTCGTTCGGGACGGACCCCGTAGCTGCAAACACTCAGACTGTGTTTACATCAGCGGCGGCGTAAAAAAAAGTGCACATCTCAGCACAGAAGAGGGTTAAGTAACGGAGCGAAGGTCAGCCCGTTAATGTTTGTCGGAGCTGCAGAAGCAATGCGGCGGAAGAAGGATCATCTTCTCAACCAACAGTTTTAAGCTCTTTTCCCTGTCGTGGGTGGAAAAGAGAAAGAAAGGAACCTTGACCGAAGCTTCCACAACCCTTTCAAAATGGACTCGCGCTATTTTCACACGTCTCCACGCAACGCCTGCAACTGCAGAGCTCGGAGGAGAAACCAAAAGCTCTGTGACAGGGTTAGGCCAGCACTTCTTCAGCGTGACACCAAGGGCGGGATTCATACATGCCTCATAAATCGGACTTTGTGAAAATTAACAACGGTTGTTCTGTGAAATACTCTGTCCAGATTATTCTTTTATATATATATATTTTATTGATTTTTTACAGAGAGGGATAGAAAGTCAGAAACATCAATGAGAGAGACGCATCGATCAGCCACCTCTTGCACGCCCCCTACTGGAGATGTGCCTGCAAGGTACATGCCCCCGACCGGAATCGAACCTGGGACCTTTCAGTCCGCAGGCCGACACTCTATCCACTGAGCCAAACCAGTCTCGGCAGTTTTTCTTTTTTTTTTTTTTTTTTTTTTACTTTTTTTTTTTATTTCAGAGAGGAAGGGAGAGGGAGAGAGAGATAGAAACATCAATGATGGGAGAGGATCACGGATCGGCAGGGTGATGGAGCCCACAACCTGGGCCTGTGCCTTGACCGGGAATCAAACCGTGACCTCCTGGCTCAAAAGTTGACGCTCAACCCCTGAGCCACACCAGCCGGGCCTGAGTATTCTTTCTCATCCGACGCTATAGTTTTCCCCTGTCTGCTCCACATGTGCACACACAAAACTTTCAAGCCAGAGACCAGACGTCATGGGTGGTCCTAGGGCTGAACCCAGGTGGGCAGGTTTGGGTTCCATCCTCAGCCGGCAGACCTGTCCTCCCCAGAACAGCTGGAGCGCATTTCTCTTCCGCAGGCCACCCGGACGGATCTCTCTGGAATCAAGTAGTTCTGTGTCAAAGTTGGGTTTTCTCTCTTTTTTTTTCTCTTTTCTGGAAACATTCTAGCCAGCTCGCTAGGATTTATGGCTCCCCGGAACTCCCCGAGAATAGGTGCAGTGAAAAATCGCACCCAGGTTGTCAACAAATTTCAAGAATAACGTTCCTGTCTATCCATCCCCGCGCGGGGAAAGTTTACGTGCCGTGAGCGCATGGCGGGGAGCGGTAACTCAGCGGCGTCCCACGAAAGCGGGGGGCTTTCTACGTGTGGGAACCCGCACGGTAAATTCCGAGCCGTCAGGAAACCAGCAGGAGGAGAAGGACGCTGCCGTCTTCCTGCCCGTCACTTCGCCGCGGAGCCCTCACTTCCTGTCCAGTGCCCACGGCCCCCCTCCTGCAGAACGTACGTTCCCGAAGCTCATCCTCCAACCGGGGGGCCTCGTGAAAGGAGAGGGCGCTGCCGAACCGGTGTTGCTCAGTGGATAGAGCGTTGGCCTGTGGACTTGAAGGGTCCCGGGTTCGATTCCGGTCAAGGGCATGGACCTTGGTTGCAAGCACATCCCCAGTAGGGGGTGTGCAGGAGGCGGCTGATCGATGTCTCTCTCTCATTGATGTTTCTACCTCTCTATCCCTCTCCCTTCCTCTCTGTAAAAAATCAATAATATGTGTGTGTGTATATATATATATATATATATATATATATATATATATATATGAGAGAGGGCTGAGCAGGGACTGTGAATCTAGCAGGCGCAGGGTACAGGGCGTGGTGGCCTGCCTTCTCCCACGAGTCCGTGCCGTGCGGTGTGCTCAGCTCGGACCACCCCCGGTGCAAGCCACCGTCCACAGGTTTTCCCAAAGGAAAACGCAGGAGAAGGAGGTGGTTCCCACAGCGCGTCTCCACCCGGTCCACGCGAGTGACAGGAGGAGGTGCCCTCACATCGCGGCCGTCCAGCAGAACGTTGGCTGGGAGCTCGGTCTCACCCTCTCCCCGCCTTTCATGCTGCTGCCCTCCCTGCACCCCGCAACGCCGGGCCGGCCAGTGGCCCCTGAAGCCGAGCTCAGGCCCCACCAAGACCCTGGAAACCGGTCATCACGCGCTCTCTCGGAACCTTCCAGAACCGCCCCGCTCCTCAGTCAGACCCACTGGCAGGCAGGCCAAGGTGGCAGCCACCGCTCCCTGTGCTGACCAGCACGGCATCCCCGTGCCTGCTGCAGGCGGGCGGGCTCCGCCAGGGAGGGCCTCGAGCACCCCCGTCAGAAGGGCAGCCAAGGAGCAGGGCCCCGTGTTGGAGGTGTCGCTTGAAGAGCCGCAGGTCGGCGCTGGGGGGGGGGGGTGAGATGGGAGCTCCCCATCCCCCGGGCACCACGCCCGCCTCCCGGCCTGTGCTGGCTGGCGGTGGCAGTGCTCCGGTGGCGAGGAAACAGTGAGCGCACCGTGTGTCTGAGCACGCATCCTCCCCGCACACGGTGCCCGCCTGGAGGCCGGGGAGACCACGACCTCGTGGGCCGGCTGACCCATCCCTGGGGGCGGGGGTGGGAGACCCCTCAGGGCTTTGGGGGAGACTTGGGTTGGCACTGGGACCAGCGTGTTCTCTGTGCATCTCTGGTCCTTTCCATCACAACGACGGCAGAGAATACGGAGGGAGAGAGTCTCTTCCAAATGGGGGGCCCGTGGCAGACGTGGGGGGGAGAGGGGTGTGCGTCTCCGCAGCAGCTGAGCATCGCATCGGGGGTGCGGGAATCGGGGGCGCGGGCATGGGCCCCTCAGAATGCAGGAGGCCCGCCCTGCCCGTCCCAGGCCACCCCCACTCGCCCTGTTCACCCCCATCACCGGCGGTTCATTTGGTTCTGTTTTACGTCGGACGGGGACTTCCCATAGTCTGGAGTAGGGAAACAAAAATACTGGGTTGTTTTTTTTTTTCTATTTCCAGCTCTCCTCTTTGGATGAACGCATGGACAATCTAGAACCCTGTCGTTTATTCTGCTGGCGGGTCGACCAGAAGACCGGAAGGATGTAGCCTGAAAGACAGGTTGCTTCTAGCGGTGACAGACTGCGTGCCCTTGGGCCGAGTGTCCTGGCTGCTGCCTGAATCCTCCGATATCGTGGCCCTGGCCTCTAAGAGCGGCCACTTCCCTCTCCTCCGGCTCCACCGGTCCATTTCCCTTCCCCGAGGGCTCCATCTCCAGGCACACGGCTGCCTGACATTCCCCCCATCGCCTGCCCCCTCCTGCGGGACCCACAAATAGCTTTCCCGGCCGTGATTCTCGGTCCTCCTCCGTGCAAGCCGAGAAGTGGCCGGAGGAGCAGCCATTAGCCGGCCGGCGAGGCGGGCCGCAGCCCGGGGGCCACGCTGGCCGCTTTGCCGGGAGCGCAGGCGGGTCGCCGCCCTTCTCCGAGGCCCGAGCCGCAGACCGCAGAGTGCTGCAGCGCCCTCGGAGCGCCGGGACACGGAGGTTCGCCGAGCGCGGCCGGCCCGCTCCATTTGTGGCTTTGGCCGGTTCCGCACGGTGAAGAAATGTATCTTTAAAAGGCCTTTTCTGCTGCCAAGCTCGCAAAAGCCACAGACCCGATGCCTCTGCTCCAAGCGCCAAACGCCGCCGTGCGCCCTGCGGGTCCGCCCTGCTCCACATTAGCTAATGGAACGAGGCTTCTTCGCTCAGCAGCTCCAGGTCAACCGGCTCAGCGCCCCTCCCCGCCTCTCCCGCTCCCCGGGATCGGAGGCCTCGGCAAAACCCACGCAACGCTATGGCCCGCTGATGGCTGGCTTTCAACCTTGAAATACCGAAATGGTGGGACGCTCACAGCCCCGCCTGCCTATGAGCTCTCATGAAAATCATGGGCCCGGATGGACCGGGGGTCCCATTAGCGCAATCGAGGCAAGAGGGTGTCATAGGAGCAGGATCATTCCGGTTAGAGCCCGGCGCGCGGCTGTGACACGGCCAAAGGCAGGTGGCCAGGAGGATCCAAGAGAAAACATTCCCGGGAATAGCTGAGCGGCTTTCCACGGTGCGAGGGGGAGCTGTGAACCTCATGTACAAGGACAACACCATGGGGCCTTGCGGTCCAGCCCGTGTCTCGCCTCCGATGGCCTAGTCTGCAGGGCGGTGGACCCTCACTGCTTGCTCTTCCTGTCTCACAGGAAGTTTCCTGTCTCGCCTTCAGGTTTAATGGCATCTCCCAAGCCTCCCTGACCTCCTCCTTCTCCGTGGCCATTGGTGCTGCTGACACGGTCGGATGACCGCCACGCTCCATGCTGCAGCCGCCTGGGGAGGGGTGACCGGATGGGTAGGACAAATGGACATCCTCAGCATCTTGGGCAGAACCTGTGCAGCCTGCCTGAGTGTGTGGTGTGTGTGTGTGTGTGTGTGTGTGTGTGTGTGAAAGGTTTCAGGCATCATCATCATCATCCTTAGCAGCCCCGCGTAAGCAGATGAATCTGCAAGAAACACCTGAGAATTTCCCGGCCCTTTTCCCCTGTGGACTCTGTTACTGGTGGATTCTACGATTTAAAAGAAAGAAAGAAATCTTGGGAAGAGTTATAGGGGGGAGAATGTTTTACCTACCTCCCCCCGTACCTCCCGGCGTATCGTTAAGCGCTGGATTCGCGGGAGCAGAGCGGCCTGAGATGATGATGAAGAGATAGATTGCGGACCGAGGGCTACGTAATTAAACATGTCAGATATCACGGTAAAGTACCAGAACGCATAAAGAGGATAATTCCTTCGGTCGGGAAATGGGCTATAACAGGGAAGGAATGTTTGTCTGGGGAGAGGGAGCAGTTGTACAAACATACGATGCGGAGGCTTTTTCAAACAGACATAACACCGCCATATGTTCCAGCCCAACGCGGGCGGGAGGAGCGGGGTGATTTAAGATTGCCGGCGCGCGGGCGGGGAGCTGGCTGGGGCCCCGGCAGCCAACCCACCGTCAGGGGTGCGGCTCCCACCGGGACACACCGGGAGGCCAGAGCGGGGGGGCCCCCCCGAGACCGGAGGGCGAAGACGGAGAACGCCATCCATCCAGCCTCGCCCGCAGACCGCCGCCTCCCTGGAGACGCGGCCAAATGCGGGGAGCACCTCTGCCCCCTCGTCCTTATTAGCCCCGGGGACCCTCCTCCTCCAGACACATCGCACGATGGCGGGGAGGGGCAGGCGGCGGGCAGACGGATCCTCCTCCATCAGGATGGAGCTGGGAGGGACAGACAATGCGGCCGAAGACCCCGAGAGCAGCCAGTGCCCAGCACAAAGGGAAGGCAGCCCCCCCACTCGCAGGCATGGTGGCCGTCCCGCCCGGCAGGGCCTCGTCCGGGCTGGGCGCACGGGGTCAGCCGGACAATGGCAGGTGAAAACATCCAAGGCGCACGCAGGTGCTGTCTGCACACGGTCGCCGGCTCGCCGGCACCTGCTCTCTCTCTCTGTGTGGCCGGAGGGAACAATGGCTGGGAGATCGGTCGGCGCAGCCACCTCACAGATAATTGGCACCCGAAGGCGAGCCATGGAGTGCCAGCGGCAGGCCGGACCCCGCCCTCCATTGCCCAGACGGAGGGGCGGGGGGGACATTGATGCAGGCAGCAAATCACATCCGCGGCCGCGAGGCCTCCGGTGGCCAGTCTGCTCCACGGAGCTGGCTTCCCTCCTCTCTACCGGCCTCACCATCAGGCGGATGACCCACGGCGATCCTTCCGGAAGTAGCTTTTCCTCCTTTCGGAGGATCCGATCCGTTAATGCGCGGGTGTTTTTGCTGCCCGATCCTTCAATAAAGAAGTGTAAGGTGGAGAGTTTGGCCGGCCAGGATCAATCAGATGGCACTTAGAGCAGCGGTTCTCAACCTGTGGGTCACGCCCCTTTGGGGGTCGAATGACCCTTTCACAGGGGTCACCTAAGACCATCGGAAAATGCAGATATTTCCATCGCGATGCATCACAGTAGCAACATTTCATGGTTGGGGGGTCACCACCCCATGAGGAGCTGTATGCAAGGGTCATGGCCTTTAGGAAGGTGGAGAACCACTGCCTTAGAAGCGTCCGTGTACCTGGTCATGCCTGAAACGTTCACACGGCTTTGCCTCCCCGGCTACCTACAGAGTCTTTTCTGAAAACAAAATGAAACAAGAACGAAAACAAAACCTGCGTGTTGGAAGCCACCGAGCCACCAGGACACCAATACCACTCCCGCGCAGCCAGCCGAGCTGCTCGAACCGCCGTCCCTGAGACATTCATCCACGCAGGCTCGCGCCGTCTCATTTATGTTCCAGGCTCCCTGGCACCGGGCTGAACGCTCCATCTGAAGTTCCCTCCGAGATGGCCCTGGGAACTGTTTCTTCCCGGGTGGACGCCCCTGTCCTGTCCTCCTCACCTACCCGGTTCTCCTGCAGGTCCCACGCAGTAAAGGGTGAACGAACCCTCCGATCTCCCTTCCCTGTATCTGGATTTTTTCCACCTGCCCTCTTCTCAGAGAGGCTACATCCCTCGCTTAAACCCGCTGCTTTTCCTGTCAGTCACGTGCAGCCAACTACTCCAAACCCGCTTAATGAGACGTGTATGTCAGCCCGCACGTTTTTCATTTCTGAGGCCTTGTTTCCTGAGCACTTCCTCGAGGTGAACAGTCTCCTATTCATAGCCCGCGTTTGCACAAAAGCCTCCTTTTTTATACCTCGGACGACTCCCCCTACGCCTGAAGTCATTTCGGGGGTTGTTTGTCTTCTTCCTCTCTGCGTACGAAATGCTTCTGTGTGTGTGTGTGTGTGTGTGTGATGTGGCAGCGTCCCTCTCACTGTGTCGGGCCCTCCTCAGATATTGGGTAATTAATTCCTGGTCATCTAGAGCAGTGGTTCTCAACCTTCCTAAGGCCACGGCCCTTTAATGCAGTGTCTATGGTTGTGGTGACCCCCAGCCATAAAATTATTTTCGTTGCTGCTTCCTAACTGTAATTTTGCCACTGTTGTGAATCGTCATGTGAATATCTGTGTTTTCCGATGGTCTTAGAAGACCCCTGTCAAAGGGTTGTTCAACCCCCAAAGGGGTCGCGACGACTCACAGGTTGAGAACCGCTGGTCTAGAGTCTTGGTTTAGGTTTCCTCAAAGCAGAGTCTGAGAAATGGCTGTCAGTAGCTCTTTTTTTTTTAAATCCCAAAGAGCGATGATGGTGATGTGGGGGAGCAGGGAAAGCCACTTACAGGGGAGCAATTAGAGGTGCCTCAGTGCACCCCGGACCTCTGAGGAACGGTTTGCAGGACTCTCATCCCCCATTAGCCTCAGACTTGAGGCCGCGTCTGCCCAGGGACCTCCGGGGTTCCGTTCGCTTTGGGGGCGGCCCTGGGCCATAAGGCGGAGGAGCTAAGCCATAAGGTGGGCCCAGCTCACAGGGTCCAGAGATGCATGACACTCTGCGGCAGCGGTTCTCAACATGTGGGTCGTGACCCCTTTGGGGGTCGAATGACCCTTTCACAGGGGTCGCCTAAGACCATCGGAAAATGCAGATATTGACATCACGATGCATCACAGGAGCAACATTTCATGGTTGGGGGTCACCACCCCATGGGGAACTGTATGCAAGGGTCGTCGAGGCCTTAGGAAGGTTGAGAACCACTGCTCTGCGGGCTGGACATTGGGGGTGGCCACACCGCTGCCCTCTCCCTCCGTCCTGCTGCTGCTAACGGGCTGGGGCTGAGGTCAGCGTTAGCAGCAGCACCCCTTGGGCCTGCCGGCCGGGCGGGGCTGACCTTCCCCGGTCCTCTCTTCAGAAGGACTTCTCTTTCAGGTCCGCGGGGAGCGATCGCTCCTGCTTCCTCGGGGACGGGTTTGGAAGGCTTTCTCTCCTTTTCGGCATTTTCCGTGAGAGCTTGCCGAAGAGAAAGGTTCCCGCCGGTGCTCAGCCAGCTGCCTAACGCGGAAATGAGCCTCTTCCGTTTTCCGTCTTCGAGCGCCGCGTACCGGATCACACGCATTTTCCTCCCCCGCTTTCCGGCAAACGGGGGCTTAGAGGACACACCCGCTCACCACGCCCGCTTCTTCCTGGTGAACCTGCAACACTGACCTCCTGTCTGCTGGCGTCTGCCTCCTACTCCAATGTTCCTGCTTGCAGGGGGCGTGCGCTGGCCCTCAGAAAGAGCCCCCCGGAAAATGGACGGGTCGGTCCTTCTGAAACTGGGTATCGTTGATTGTTTTTCATTGCATAGATTGCTTTCTGTGATCATCATGCCGTATTAACTTGCTCCGGCTGCCATAGCAACGGACCACGGACGGGGCCTGAGACCACGGAAATGGACTTCCTCCCAGTTCTGAAGGTTGAAAGCCGACGCTCCGGGGGCGGTGCAGCGGGTTAGCTGCTTCCGGGGCCTCTCTCCTGGGGCGGCAGACGGCCACCGTCTTCCCATGTCCTCACTGGTCTTCCCTCTGGAACCGTCTGCGCCTTCATCGCTTCTTCTTGCAGCGGGAGCGCCGGTCAGACTGGACTCGGGACTAACCTACTGACCTCACTCTTTTGCATCACAAAACTCTTTTTTTTTTAATATATTTTATTAATTTTTTTTACAGAGAGGAAAGGAAAGAGACAGAGAGTTAGAAACATCCATCAAAGAGAGAGAAATCGATCAGCTGCCTCCTGCACGCCCCCCACTGGGGATGTGCCCGCCATGGGATACGTGCCCTTGACCGGAATCGAACCTGGGACCTTTCAGTTCTCAGGCCAACGCTAATGCATGTATTTGTGTGCACAGCTTCGGTGAGATATAATTCACATACTCTCCACCGCACCGCCTCAAACCATCCACGTTGTTCGATTCTCAGTCTATTCGCGGATACACACACACAATCCTGTTATTTGTGTCTGTGGCTTTTGTCAATGCATCGATGTCCCTTTCAAGGGCGGAGAAGTGCCAGATACTCAACTTGCTAGCAAGTGGCTCCTCCAGAGACCGTGTCAAATCGGGGGCGGGAGGGGGGTGGTCCACATTGGTCTCTGCTGCTGGGAGCTCAGGCTGTCAGCGGTGCCAGCAGCCGGGCCAGCCTTCACATGTAGAGGAGTTCCAGACCCCGGAACCGGTGCCCGGCCTCCACCCTCGTCCCCGGGCGTCGCCGAGGGCGGAGGCCACGTCACAGGCCCTGGCCAAGTGGTTGCGTCAGCTTGATTATTTGATTATTTACGGTTTCGTGGCTGATGCTCTCCGCTGGGTGCTAGCATGCTGTAAGAGTCTCGCAGGTCATATTCATACCCTCCCGTCAGCCCACACGCCGGGTCCCGATCCCAATGCTCACTCTCATCCTCCTGCAGGCCCCTGATGGACCCTGCCTCAGTCATCTGCCACCACACAGGTGAGCCCACACCCGTTCCAACATCGGGCCCCTTCCGTTCCTCGCTAAAAGCAGGGGACCGGGCGTCTCCCCCCAAACCCAGCCTTTTCTGTGCGGAGGGCTTCCCCGCCCGACTACCGCTGAGCGGCTCGGCAGCTCCGGCTCCTGCCGTCTGTTGCTATGTGAACCAGGACGCAGCCACTTCAAAGCCTAACAACAGTTGTGTGGTTCGCACATCTGACACGGGAGCGGGACTCGCTGAGAACAAGGGGAGCGGCCGCAAGCTGGGGAATTGGATCAGGAGGACGCTCCTCTCCGCCCGCGTGCCGGTTGGTGCCGGCTGTCGGCAGGGACCGCAGCTGCTGATGCTGTGGCTGCGGCTGCTGTGAGACCGACAGATGGCCTTTCATAGCGGCTCCTGAGCTCCCTCAGATCCCGGGAGCCGGGTTCAGGGAGAAAGCATCTCCGGAAGAAGGACATTCCAGGAGGGACAGAGACCCCCCTCTTACGACTCCGCTTGGGAAACACTCAGGGTCCCTTCGGCCTGACTCTGCGGCGTCAGAAATAGAACAAGGCAGGCGTTGCCGAGGCCAGCCGGTGCCCCAGGGGGCGGGGGTCGAAAGAATCGTCACGGAACGGCAAAAAGCAGACGTGTTTTCTAAGCAGCGCAGCGGACACGTATGCCCAGGCCCCCTCCCTGGGACCGAGCTCAGCTCTTCCCCTTCCTCACGGTCAGAAGCGGCATCTCCCCCGGCTGAGGAGCTGGCCGGGAGCTGGCGTGCGAGTGGCACGTGGTCCTTCGTGGTGGATGGATGGCCTGTCCTTGCCGAGGGTGTCTTTTCCCGGGTCCGATCCCTCCACGCGCACGGGAGGGGCTGGGTGCGGTACCCACCTGGCAGGACTGCCACCCAGCACCCTGCACCTGCTGCCGAGCTTCCTTCGGTTCCGGGCCTCACGCAAAGCTGACCATCTGGTGTGTGGAAGACGCGGTTACCAAAACCCAAAGGAGGACCACCGTTCTCCTCCTCCCTCGGTGATGGAAGTGTGAGGCGCATGGTTATTGGTGTTGCTTTGGGGTGGAAAGTCGCAATATGCTCTGCACCGCCGGTTGGTGGCCACGGCTCTAGCCCAGTGGTCGGCAAACCGCGGGTCGCGAGCCGCATGCGGCTCTTTGGCCCCTGGAGCGTGGCTCTTCCTACAAAATGCCATGTTCAGGCATGCACATAGAGTGCGGTTGAAACTTCGTGGCCTGTGGGCAGAAGTCGGTTTTCGGCCTGGGTGAGTCTCTTTTGAAGAAGTGGCATTAGAAGACGTTCACGTTTAAAAAATGTGGCTCTCAGAAGAAATTTCAGTCGTTGTCCTGTTGATAGTGGGCTCGGTGGACTGATGAGTTTGCCGGCCGCGGCTCTAGACCACGGGATCTCAGAAACGTCGCTATTCTGGTTAGCTCCTGGGTCTTCACTGTGTGCATCTCATATGCCCTCTCGAGCACATGTCTTACCATGGCTTCTGAAATGCTCGATACTTCCTACGACCTCGAGTCAAATTAGCGACATGCCGCTGATGGATTAAAAAGTATGTCTGTCCTGCAAGATAGCCAGACAGGCCAGGGCTCTTCCACAATAATATCATGACGAATGGATGGGCATTGACATCTGTCAGTGAGAGACTAAACGTACGCTGTTTTCTGCTCCAAGTGAATGCACCTGCGTCCCATCCCCCATTTCAGGAGGCGGCTAGTTAGACATGGAGGAGAGAGAAGGGAGCCGGACGTCTAACAAAGCAGGGAAGCTACAGCCTCCCAGACTCCGGGGCCCAGCCCCATCCTCCGCCACCGGCTCGCTAATCCCAGTTCTGCAGAGAAGACCGGCTTCGCTGCCGATTCCCCCGGATCCCGGAAGGGCTGGCTGGTGAGAACCAGCAAAGAGGAGCTCCTCTCTGAGGCCTGGGCCCCGGAAGCCAGCCGAGGAAGCAGAGCTGAGGCAGGCCACTGGGAGCCAGCGTGGAGGGAGGGGTCTAGCCTGGGGGGATATTCCGGGCAAGGGTCAGAGAGGATCGGGAGTGGACCCCAGCAGATCCGGAAGGGGCCTGCAGAGGGAAGGCCCGGCACGAGCCTGCAGCGTTAGGAAGGAGGGTGGTTGAAAGAAAGCTCCCTCCTTCCAAACGTGAGGAGACAGACGCACAGCTTCACAAAGGCCCCGGGGCCCGCGCTCTCGCCGTACCACGCGGGTCTGGCTGTGGCCACCGAGGGGCCGGAAGTACTGCACTGAGGGGGCCCGTGTGGGACCGGGACGGGAGGCAGCGGGGAGGATGGCGCTGGACCCTGGCCCCGGCCCTCCTCCGGCGAGGACAGTGCCGCCTGCGGCCGGAGATGGACTTCTTCCCGGGAACACAGAGCTGAGTGTCCCGGCCAGAGACAGACTTCTTCCCAGGGAGACACAGAGCTGAGTGTCCCAGTCATGGGGGAGGCAGAGCGCCTCTGCCCTGTGCTCTCCAGTCACACGTGCCCTGCGAGGCTCTAGTGGGTCTGGCAGGCCCTGGACCCGGTCCTCACCCGACACGTCCTTCCTGACTGGGGAGCGGAGAATTGGCACAGATCGAGGCTGCATCCCACACCCCGAAATCACCTCCCTTTGCTTCCGTTCTGAAGCAGCAAGTGAGACATGCAATCGGAAACATGGCAGTGTGTAGACAGGAAGCAGCAAGTGAGACACGCATGCAGAACATGGCAGTGTGCACACAGGAAGCAGCAAGTGAGACACGCATGCAGAACACGGCAGTGTGCACAGGAGGCAGCAAGTGAGACACGCACGCAGAAACATGGCAGTGTGCACACAGGAAGCAGCAAGTGAGACACGCACGCAGACACACGGCAGTGTGCACACAGGAAGCAGCAAGTGGGACATGCAATCAGAAACATGGCAGTGTGCACACAGGAAGCAGCAAGTGAGACACGCATGCAGACACACGGCAGTGTGCGTGCACGCAGAAACACGGCGGTGTGTGCACACAGGAAGCAGCAGCAAAAGGACCGAGAGAAAAGGATCACAAAAAGGACAGAGTAGCGTGTGCCGTCACTTACGTAAAAGAAAACAGTCACGCAGCACGTTTTACAAAACACACACTCACACGCTCCAGGCCGCATGTTAACCATGTTAGCCTGGGCGCCCCCAGCAAGGAGGGGCGGGGGGATGGGTGGGAAGAAATAAAGATTAACTCAGCCCTTCACCCCCGAGGTCCAGAATGGGACCAACAGTAGTAAATATTTCACACGATTTCTGCAGATGTGCTTCCAGGTATGTCTGAAATTGAAAATCCAATACGAAGAACATCGGCTGGTTAGCGGAGCACGCCAGAAAATCTCTCCCAGTGGAAAGACACCCACAAGGCGTTACACGCAGGAAGACACGGCTTCTGACCCACGGGACATGGGCTGTCCCGGCCCCCAGAGCGAAGCAGGCATTCCGTACGCGCTGGAGACGAGTGCAGTGAGCAATACTCGCGGATGAACGGATAAACAAGCACAGATTCAAGTGCATAACAGGGTGAAGGTGAGTTGGTGGCAAAAGGCGCGGCCTTGAAGCACTCCCTGGGAAGGAGCTAACAAGCCTGGAGCAGAGACCGGTTTCTCCTTGGGAAAGGACGCCGGAGAGAGAAATGAGAAATCAAAAGGAAGCCACTTCCATCTGGATGCCCAGCCCCTCCGTCCAGGCAAATGGGCACAGACCGATCTCAGACGGACACCAGTCATAGGGTTATTATTTGCCAGTTCCATGGACTTCTAGGCCTTTGATTACTTTATAGAAGAAAAGAAGTACGATCACCGAGAGAGAGAGAGAGAGAGAGAGAGAGAGAGAGAGAGAGAGAGGAGGGAGGCCTTCTGCCACCTCACGACGCTCTTTCTCATGAGAAGACCACGTTCTGCCACCTTTTTTTCCAGTCTGTGAGTCGCCTTTGACACACGCACTCCAAATCCCGCCCTTCCCTGCTCATCCCACCCCTGCACTTGCCTGCAGCCCTGCCCCTTGAGGAGTCCATTTTGGGACCGCGACTGGAGTGGCCACAGGGAGGGCCAGGAGTCAGCCTTCGGCCTGAGGAGAGGCACAGGGACCAGAAGCAGACGCCTCTGCTGCCACTGCCTCTCCCAGGCCTGCGGCCAATAGCGGTTCTCCGCACAGCAAAAGCCGGCCCAGGGCTCATCCGGGCCGCTCCCCGCGCTGCTCTCTCTGCTCCTCCTAAAGCGATAATTGACTGCCCCGCCGGCTCAGGGCTGAGCATTGACTTAGGAACCAGGAGGTCACGGTACGATTCCCAGTCAGGGCACAGGCCGGGGTGGTGGGCTCGGTCCCCAGTGTGAGGGGTGCAGGAGGCAGCCAATCAACGGTTCTCTCTCATCGTGGATACTTCTGTCTCTCTCTTCCTCTCTGAAATCAATTAAAATATGTATATATATTTTAAAAAGAAAGATAATTGACTGGGGTGGAAAGGGAAAGTATTAGAACTCCTTTATACAGGCAGTGTGTCTCATTTCTTTAAGGCCTATACAGTGGTGCCTCGAGATATGAGTTTAATTCATTCCGTAACCTTGAGGTGTGGGAAACTATGAGACGCTCGAGTCGCGGTAAACGGGTGGGTTGTGTGCAGCCTGCCGATCCGCGCGATGACTCCTATCTCAACTGTTGCTCGTATTTCAAAGCAAAAATGGGTCGCTCAGCGGCTCGTATCTCAAAAATCTTGAATGTTAGTGCACTCGTATCTCGAGGTACCACTGTATTTGCGTATGCTGGATATTTTATGTGCTCTGCTAATACTGTGTACAAACTAGACCTTGTAAACACGTAAATCCTCATAGAGGAGCAAAGCGTGCTCACACAGTCGTACGAGAGGCAGATCTGAGAACTCTGAAACCTGTGCCGTGGGTCTCCCCAGTGAGGACAGAGCTTTGTCCTCTTCCTCTCGCTCCAGGTGGTCCAAGACCATCTGGCTGTTCCTCCCGCTGATTCTTCAACCGGTTCATTATCTACCTTCGTCCTGGTTCTAGACACCGTCCCGCCAAGTCCTCCCTTCATCGGTAAAGCTCTCATCTCTTCCCAGGCAGAAAGGCTTTGGCCTCTGGTGCTGTTTCTGTGCCCACGAGGGACCGGCCAGCTCTCCCTGGAGCCTGGCCTCTGAGGGTCCTCAGCCGGGCTGGGTAGACAGGGCAAGGGAGGTGCCGGGGCAGAGATAGATCTGCCCTCACCTTTCTGGGCTCCCACTGGCTTCCCCCTAACTCCTCCGCCCATTTCCTTGGTCTCCTCATGGCTCTGAGCACACTGCAAGGAAAAATAGGATGACCACATCCTCTAACCTAGAAGCAAGCTCCCTTCTTTCCAGATTGGATGGATGTCAGCATCTTTGTTATGACATATCACAGGTCAGACACCAGCCTGTCTTCTGCTCGTACAAATAGGACCCAAGTAGAATAATGATGCCCACATACAATAGGGGCGTTTCTATTTCTAATAACTAAAGGAGGGAAGGGAAAGAACATCTCCATAATATAAAGGCCAATAAAAATCAGGACAAGTATCGCAGGCTGAATCAAAGGGCTAAAAAAAAATAAATGCTTATAGGAGCAAGAAACTTGAGAATCTGTACATGGTGCCTAAACCACTATAGGTGTTCGATAAACATCGATTATTCCTAATTGAACATTATTTATTCAAAGCAGAAAAATAGCCTTTGCCTTCATACACTTCTGGTGACTGCTTTCATAAAAAAAAAAAATCCATAAACGCATCTCCTCTGATTCTCTTACAATTAGCCACAGAGTACATAATACAATCACATCTGTGTGAATTGAACCCCTTCGTACCTGGACAGCAAGAACTGAATTTTGGAAAGACATAGAAATAGTACATCTATGGCTTCAGAAAATCATCTCTGTTATTGTCCAAACCGGGACATTGGTGAGAGTAAAAGGAGAGAAATACGGTGGGATAAAGGCCTAGTGGGTTTGTCCCAGGCAAAGCAGGAAAAAGTGAGGTCTTGCCGAAACCGGTGTGGCTCAGTGGATAGAGCGTCGGCCTGCGAACTAAAAGGCCCCGGGTTTGATTCCGATCAAGGGCATGTACCTTGGTTGCGGGCACATCCCCAGTAGGGGACGTGCAGGAGGCAGCTGATCAATGTCTCTCTCTCTCATTGATGTTTCTAACTCTCTATCCCTCTCCCTTCCTCTCTATGGAAAATCAATAAAATATATTAAAACAAAAAAAGAAAAAAAAACAAGTGAGGTCTGCACAGGAAGTGGAAATTAAATTGTTCTGTGACCCACCAAACTGAAGACAGCATTGATTTGAAGCCAAATACACGCAGTGATTGGCTTCTCCTTTCATCAATCACTGCCGCTCAGCCAGCGACCTGACATGATACTTAAAGAGCTGGGCAAGACCAAACGGAAAAGAAAAATTTTCATTTGAATAAATTAAGTCGGCCATACGGTTTTGTTGACCTGTAATCAACAGATAAGGTTTCAAGAAGCGTCTTTTGCTCCGAGTCAGTCACACACACATTTCCTTACCTGACTGTCTCTTCAATGCATTTCACCGGTAAACGTTAGCTTATAATCGGATTGCGTTTAGAATTAATCTTACAATATCGGTTCTTATTTTCCTAAACTCTCAGAAGCCCGGAAAACAAATGGCCGCGCGTTAATTTCCCAGCCGCCGCTTTCCCCGGCCAGTTCCCGCCTTTGTTCTCGCCGTTTGTCTCCCTCCCTCGGCCTCCCACGGCAGGCCATTTTCCTCCCTCTGCTCCTTCTCTTCTGCTCGTGATCGGCCCCCGGGGAGCCGGACTGGCTCTGCGCGTCTCAATGCCCTCCGGTAACAATCGCTCTTAAATCTTCACTTCCCCTGCAGACCTCGCTTTTTCCTCAGCTCCGAGCCCGTACAACTGACTCCTATTAGGGCTGCTCCGTACGTGTCCCCCAGGACTGACGGAGGCTCAATTTGCACAAATCTGTTTTCAGCAGCTCAACAGCCGACTGCTCCTCCGGCGTTCTCTCTAGATGCACCCGAGGCAACACCGTACACCCAGAGCCGGGGTTCTTTCTCAGCCCCTCCCATGCTTTGCACCTCCAGATCCTGTCAATCCTTTTTTTTTAATATATTTTATTGATTTTTTTTTTTTTTTACAGAGAGGAAAAGAGAGGGATAGAGAGTTAGAAACATCGATGAGAGAGAGACATCCATCAGCCGCCTCCTGCACACTCTCCTACTGGGGACATGCCCACCACCAAGGTACATGCCCTTGACCAGAATGGGACCTGGGACCCTTCAGTCTGCAGGCCGACGCTCTATCCACGGAGCCACACCAGTTTCGGCAAGGTCCTGCCAATTCTCTCCCCCAAATATCCTTTCCTCTCCACCCCCTGGGCCCGGTCTCCGAGAGCCGGCACCATCTCCCAGCCTCTCGACCGGCCACGCCTCCTCCAGACCTGCCTGTCTCTCTTCCCTCTTTATTTTGCAGCAACTCTGATTTCCACGGGTACAGACCCAACCAGCGGGCTTTTCTGCCACTAACTGCTCGCTGGCTTTTCCATGCAGTTTGAACAACGTGACTTCCGTGCCCCTCGGCACTCTGGCCCTTCTCTTCCCCTCGCCACAGACCAGGTTCCTGCCTTCGGAAAATTGGTAGATTAGCAGGTACAAGGATCAGTTCCATTCTGCCCTCTTCTCAGTTGACCTCTGCCCTGGAGTCCCCAGGACAGTCCGGCTCTCAGTGAGATGAGCTTTCACACATCCGGCCGCCACCGCCAGTACATTCCCTGCTTCCTCTCACTCACGCCCCGTCATCCTGCCCCTCCTGGCTCAGCTACGCTTCCTCCAGCAGCCAAGGTCTGATTCTGCGGCCATGCTGGGTTGCTTCCTTTGTGCTCCCATGGTGCACTTGGTTTGTATTGGGTGGCAACACATGAAATTGAATTGAGAGCCAGTAACTTAGCTGAAACTGGTGTGGCTCAGTGGATGGAGCGTCGGCCTGAGGACTGAAGGGTCCCAGGTTCGATTCCGGTCAAGGGCATGTACCTTGGTTGCGGGCACATCCCCAGGAGGGGGCGTGCAGGAGGCAGCTGATCGATGTCTCTCTCTCATGGATGTTTCTAACTCTCTGTCCCTCTCATTTCCTCTCTGTAAAAATATCAATAAAATATATATATTTTTTAAAAGTCAGTAATGTATACTGATAATAGGGTAATATGCAAATCGGTTGGGATGCTGTCACCTAACAACTGGTTGGCAGGAGGGTGAGGCAGCAAGCTGCATGTGGCAGAGGCTGCCAGTGTGGGTGGGAGGTGGGGCAGCCACTGGGGGGCAAGTGGCAGTGACCTACTGGCACACGGATTCGTGCACAGGGTCACTAGTCGTCAAATAAAAGAAAATTCATCTTGTGGAAGCTCAGCCCTGTACCTGCTAAACCACAAATTTTCCGAAGGCAGGAATGTGGTCTGTGCCATCCACTGCCTTCCACCGTTCCTGCCACATGGAAAACACTCCATGGATATTTGTTGAATGAATGACTGAATGAATGAATGAAATTCTTCATTTTAGCTGACCTAATTCGGAGCTCTAACAACTTTATTTTTTAACAGTGGTGCTTTTTCCTGTTAAGTTTTTGCCCGCCCTCTGTTGCTGGGCCCAGGAGTGAGCAAACACGTGCGTGCAGAACGAGCGTTTCGCAGAATGAGTGATTATGTGAGCCAATCAGCAGCCTCTGGGCCTACCAGCAGACGCCTGACAGCGTGGAAAACAGTCACCCCTCTTCAGCGAGAGAGAGGGCAAGGCAGGCCCCGAGAAACCGGGCTCGGAAACTCACGCAAATCCCAACATCGCTTAACCCCTCGCGGGAGTCCCACAGCGACACCTCTGAAAATGTGACTCCTGAGGTTTTCCCTGTGAAAAGGACCTTAAGAACGAGACTCGATAAGTACACTCCGAATGCGGAACAGCCTCTCAAAAAGATGAATATGAGCTTGCTAACACTCGGCTAATTCCCATTAACCGTGGCGGTCCTTAGCGGACGGCTGCATTAATGAGGGAGTCGTCGCCTGCACAGTCGGCAAACAGAGGCGTGCGTCTTTGCCCCAGCTCTTCTGACAAGTGGAGTCCGTTTTAATTATTTAGCGCGCGCCATGGCCAAGGAGTGCTCGCGAATACCGGGTCTGAGTAATGAAGGTTTAGTCGTAAGAGCCTTCTCTCCGCCTCGCCGCCGTAAGAGCTTGCCGAGGAGCAGGGTGAGAACTCCAGGTTTTTTGTGGATTAGTGAGCTGGGAATTCGCACGAGTCCCTGAGATGGAGCTCTAAATAATACAATAAAAATAAATATCTACAAGAACAATTCTTGTTGTGTTTTTTTTTTTTTCCCCGAGCTCTTTAACAGCCCTCCAAAGGCCCTCCGCGAACCACAAGGAACATGATAAGAAATGAAGCGGCGAATGATGATGATAATAATTAGGATAATAATGCTGCTTTTATAACTCTTTATGGATATGTCTACCCAAACACGGGAGATGGATGTTGAGTCGATTTCTAAATAATTCAGGACACCTGGCTCACGCGTGCGGGCAGAGAGAGACTGGGAAGAGAGAGAGTCCGTTTGGCCAGGATCCGCCACGTTGTGTGGGTCAGATGTGCAGAGCGCGATTTCTCATCTCTCTCCTAGAAGATTCCAGCTCCGTCGTTCAAGCCCAGTTCTGCACACGGCTTCTTGTGACCACGGACAAGTCACTTACTCCCTCTGACAGTAAATCTCTTTGTGTTTAGCAGAGTGAGATCCGGCTAAGCCTGTTTGCGAAGTCTCTTCCAGACTCGGTGTTGTTGATTCTGTGACATCCAGGATCGTAGATCCATCGTCCCTTATTCCTTTAATATGGAGGGTTATTAAGCAGAAATGCATGTGCAAGCTCCTATAATAAGTTGTCTGAAGATAATATGAAGCTGGCTAACATGAAATGTCTCTTCGCCTCCCATCTTCTTTTACCCCGGCATTGCACTCACAAACACACACACAACCGCGTGTGTTTTCTGTGTATGGGTGTGTGTGTCATTTGTCTTCGTCAGAATCATCTATAATAATAAAAGCATAATATGCAGATCAACAGACGACCAGGCTATGACACACACTGGTACCAGGCCAGTCTAGGCGGGTGCGATGCGATTGGTCGGGGATTAGGAGGCAGCGTAGGTGGGTGTGATGTGATTGGTGGGGAAAGGGCACTGCCATTGCCCCACGATTGCCCCGGGCCACCCTCTCCAGGGCAATGGATCAGAGGGGGGGGAGGGTGCTCTGTGGAACCAGGGAACGG
>PVJN01017640.1:0-40258 GCA_004026805.1 Lasiurus borealis
GTCTCTACTTACATTTTCATAGGACAATATTTCAAAGAGAAATGGAAAAAGAAAAGAAGTATGCTTCAATTCTTAACTGCCACCACTCCCTCTAATAAATAAATCATTTAACTCTTCTGTTCCTCAGTTTCCTGTTTAACAAAGTGAAAATGCTGAATAGAGGCCAAGTATAGATACACTGTTTTATTTCCAATGGCCATATATATATATATATATATATATGTATATACATACATATATATATATATATATATATATTTTTTTTTTTTTTTTTTACAGAGAGGAAGGAAGAAGGATAGAGAGTTAAAAACATCGATGAGAAAGAAACATCGATCAGCTGCCTCCTGCACACCTTCTACTGGGGATATGCCCAAAACCAAGGTACATGTCCTTGACTAAAATCGAACCTGGGACCCTTTCAGTCCGCAGGCCAACTCTCTATCCACTGAGCCAAACCGCTTAGGACTCAATGGCCAAATTGCATAATAAAAACATTTACATTGATGATGATGATGATGATGATGATGATGATGATGCTTGCTTTTAAATTGAGAATGCTCAACTTTTGTGTTGTCTATTGTACTAGCTATCTATTGCTATGTAACAAATTATTCCCAAAATTTAGCAGCTTAAAACAAAATAGCCTTTTCTCACTCAGTTTCAGGAATCTGAGTGTGGCTAAGCTGGGTGGTTCTGGCTCAGGGTCCCTTTTGAGGCTGCAGTCAAACCACTAGCTAGTACTGCAGTCATCTGAAGGTACAACCAGGACTGGATCCACTTGGGAAATGGCTCACTCACATGGCTATATGCAGAAGGCCACAGTCCCTCATTGGTTGTTGGCAGAAGGCTGCAGTTCTTTGCCAGGTGGACCTCTCACAAAGCTGAGTGCCCTTATAATCTGCCAGCTGGCTTCTCCAGAGTGGAGGATGCAAAGCAGAAGCCTCATAAATGACATGCCCTTATTTCTGTCATATTCTATTGGTAAGACAGACCAACCCTGATATAATGTGGGAGGTGCAATTCAAGGCCATAATTACCTGGGTACAAGGGATCCTTAGGGGCCATCTTGGAAGCCTGGCTACCACACCAGTAAAAATGAATATCCACACCAATGCAGTGAAGAAATAATGCTTAGTTTTTCAGGGGGTGGAAAGCTTGAGTCCAAACGACTTCCTCAGAACAGAGATAAAACTATGAACTAAAGCCACCTAAATCATAATTAATTAATTAAGTGGATGACCTTGGGGCCCTGGTTCTTTTTCAAATTCAAATTCTTCCAGCTTTTATGTCCAGAACACTCTTTCTTATATCACTTATTCCCAGAATTCACCACAAACAAATTCACCTTTCGCAACTTTACTTGTACCTGCAGCCCTTGGTGTCTGGGGGAAATCCTATTTCTCCTAAGCAATAACCTAACATCAACAATCAAGGTATGAAATAAACCTACACCTAGAATATAGACGCCAGCAGACACAGACTGGATATTCAGCAGGCAGTACTTCATTTTATTGTGTCAGTCTTAGCTGGTTGCACAGAAATCATATGAAACTAGATTCTTTGTTTCTCAAGCTGAAAAGTATAAAAGTCTCAATCCCTGTGGCTCTGATTAACCCTCCTCCACAAAATAATCATTCCTTCACCCCCAAAACTATGACTTTCCCTATGCCCTATATCCTGCCTGCTGGAAAAGGAAACCGGGAATTGAGGAGTTCTAGCCCCAGCTCTGTCATTAACTTGCTGTGTGATCTGTAGCAAATCACTTGGCATCTCTGGTCTGAACTTTAAGGAGTCAGGATCGGATCAAAAGAACTTTTCCAGGACTAACATAAACCTAGCTTGCCTATCCTTCCCTACCGTCATTTGTCACTCTAATTGCTTTGATTTCTTACTGGATTGTGTCAGAAAGCAATTAAGGCAATGGCCACATCAGAAATGATAGTATGCCTTTATCCACTCCACTCATTCACAAAAATACTACTCTATTGGAAATTACTCTGTAATAGTCCCTGTGGGAAGCTCAGCAAAAAATGAAAACACTCAGCCAATAAGGTAAAACTATTCTGTGACCTTATACCAAACTGGAGATAAATTTCAGTACGTGAATATGAAAAGCAACTTTTTAAAAACGGCTTTTAACAAAAAATAATTGATCGCAAACAGAGACAGGAAGGTGTCCCTGCCCCAGAAGACTCACTCCTCACCGGTTAGCAGTATAAGGAGAGGCAGAGGAGCGTGATGCCCTGGCCAGAAAGAAATGACATCTCATTAGCTGACAACCAACTTCCCTATGAGGAGGTACACACATAGCTAAATTAAGCCAACAGTTAGCAATGTCCCTGAATTCCCACAGGAAAGAGTGGAGTACAAAGAAAGGGGTCTCATCTACTAAGCCTAGAAGAATTGGAAACCCTTTGGCAATTTCCTGACAAAGAAAGAAAGAAGAGAAGTAACACAATGAAAGACAGAGATAACGGTAAGGAAGAGAAAAGGGAGCAACAGAAAATGACAGGAAAATGCAAGAATGAAAGAGAGGAGCCCCACCAGTGTGGCTCAGTGGTTGAGCATTGACCTATGAACCAGGAGGTCACGGTTTGATTCCCAGTCGGGGAAAAGGCCCAGTGGCAGGCTGGATCCCTTGTGTAGGGTGTGTAGGAGGCAGCTGATGACTGATTCTCTCACATCACTGATATTTGTATCTTTTTCTCCCTCTCGCTTCCTCTTTAAAATCAATAAAAATACATTTTTTTAAAAAAGAAGAAGAATGAAAGAGAGGAGAGGAAAAAAGTGGGGGGGAGGGAATTGTTTAGGACTAGACACTTATTAGGGAAGCCCTGATTGTCTTAGTCAAGAAGGTACCACTTGCCATAGTGCCTGATGTAAAACAGGAGCCCAGTGTATGCTGAATAAATGAAAGAAAGAGGATAAAGAAATAAACAAAAAACAGTGTTTTTTTTTTTAAAGGGATGGGGGTTTTGTCTGTTGTTGTTTTTTTAATATATTTTATTGAAATTTCACAGACGAAGGGGGAGGGATAGAGAGTTAGAAACATCAATGAGAGAGAAACATCAATCAGCTGCCTCCTGCACACCCCCTACTGGGGATGTGCCCACAACCAAGGTATGTGCCCCTGACCGGAATTGAACCTGGGACCCTTGAGTCCTCAGGCTGACGCTCTATCCACTGAGCCAAACCGGTTTTGGCCAAAAAAACAGTTTTGAAAAAAAGCAGTGTATTTATTTGCTTCCATCTGTCTACAAACTCTAGCCAAAAGTCTCACAACTGAATAATAGATCTGAGCAAGGTGAGAAAGGGTAAATGAGTCAGTACAAATCTATTACCCCTCTGGAAAAAAAAAATGAAAACAAATGTCCTACCACTACATACATTGTCACTTCAGCAAATCTTCTTCTGTATATTAATAATCTGTATCAGATAAGAACCTCATATTTTAGGATCTCATGTAAAAATAAATAAAATGATAACATTTTTATTTATATATCAGTTCAAAAACATTCAATAGTCCTCTTTTTAAAAGCATTTTATTTGGATATAGTAAGTTCATCTATGTCATTTCTTAGAGCCTCTACCAATATTTTAGTATTGAAAAAAAATTGTCAAGAAAAGGCAACTAAGTAAAAAAAAATAGCATCTCAATGTTTCTAGGATTTTTATCCTTCTAATATAGGATAAATTATTAGTTTACAAATTTGGTTCTTATGGATTAAATCGTTCACAAAATCAAATTGCATTGCAGTTTGAAACCTTGGCTTTCTCCTCCTGCAGATTATTTTTGATCCTGGTCTAACACAGCTATCCCTTTAGGACCAGTCGGATTGCCATAGTAATTGCTCAGTGACCACAGTTATTGCAACTTTGACACAGGAATGACCACAGTTCTAGGTCAGCTTTCATTTCACAGAGAAATAAAGACACATTAACAAAAGTGGGACTACTGACACATACACAGACTGGAATCACAAATACAGAATCTATTATAGAGAGAGAATAGAAAGAATAGCATCCATTTCAATATCAAACAAAGACTCGGATTAAAAATAGCACTATTTTTCCTCTATCATTCCTCTCTTTTAAGTATACAAAAAAAACACTTCCATACAACATTTTTTATTGTTTAAAATATTACATAAATTAGTACATATATCTCCTTTTTTTCTCCCATTGACCTTCCTCCAGCCTCTCCTACCCCTATTGCATGCCCTCACCCCACCATCCCCATTATCTTGTGTCCATTGGTGTGCTTATATGCATGCATACAAGTCCTTTGGTTGATCTATTTTCCTCCTTCCGCAACACTTCCCAGCCTTCCCCCTGTAATTTGACAGTCTGTTCAGTGCTTTACTGCCTCTGTATCTCTTTTTATTCATCAAGTTATAATGTTCTTTATTTTTCATAAATGAGTGAAATCATGTTGTATTTTTCTATCATTGCATGGCTTATTTCACTTAACAAAATGCTCTCCAGGTCCATCCATGCTGCTGCAGATGGTAAGGGTTCCTTCTTTTTTATAGCAGCATAGTATTCCTTTGTGTAGATGTACCATAGTTTCCAGATCTGGTCATCTGCTGATGGGCATTTAGGCTGTTTCCAAATCTTAGCTATGGTGAATTGTGCTGCTATGAACATAGGGATGCATCTATCCTTTCTGATTGGTGTTTCTAGTTTCTTAGGATATATTCCTAGAAGTGGGATTAATGGGTCAAATGGGAGACCCATTTTTAATTTTTTAAGGAAACTCCATGCTGTTCTCCATAGTGGCTGCAACAGTCTGCATTCCCACCGGCAGTGCATGAGGAGTCCTTTTTCTCTGCATCCTTACCAGCACTTGTCCTTTGTTGATTTGTTGATGGTTGTCATTCTGAGGGGTGTAGAATAGTATCACATTGTTGTTTTGATTTGCATCTCTCAGATAATTAGTGGCTTGGAGCATGTTTTCATATGTCTCTTGGTCTTCTTTCTGTCTTCTTTCGAAAAGATTCTATTTAGTGCCATTGCCCTTTTTTAAAAAAAAAATATATATATATATATATTTTTTTAAATAAAGGTATATATATATACATATATATATATACCTTTATTGATTTCAGAGAGGAAGGGAGAAAGAGAAAAAAAACACATCAATGATGAGAGAGAATCATTGATTGGCTATCTCCTGCATGTTTCCTAATGGGGATCAAGCCCACAACCCTGGCATGTGCCCTTGACCAGAATCGAACTCAGGACCCTTCAGTCCACAGGCTGATGCTCTATTCACTGAACCAAACCAGACAGGGCCCATTGCCCAATTTTTTATTGGATCATTTATCTTCCTTTTATTAAGTTGTATAAGTTGCCTGTAGATATTGGAGATTAAACCTTTATCAGTGATGACATTTGCAAATATATTCTCCCATAAAGTGGGCTTTCTTGTTGTTTTGTTGATGGTTTCTTTTGATGTGCAAAAGCTTTTTATTTTGATGTACTGTAGTACTATTTTTTTATTTACTCTTTATCTCCCATTGCCCTAGAAGCAGTATCAATGGAGAAATTTCATTAGCATATGTCTGAGATTTCTCTGTCTATAGATTTCCCTAGTATTTTTATCATTTCCCATCTTATGTTTAAATTCTGTATCCATTTTGAGTTAATTTTTGTGTATGCTGTAAGTTGATGGTCTTGTTTCATTTTTTTGCATGTATCTATGCAATTTTCCCAATACCATTTATTGAAGAGACTGTCTTGACTCCATTGTATGTTCATGCCTCCTTTATCAAATATTAATTGAGCATAATGGTTTGGGTGGATATCTGGATTCTCTATTCTATTCCATTGGTCTATATGTCTGTTCTTGTGCCAGTACCAGGCTATTTGAAAACAATGGTTTTGTAGTACATATAGCTTGAAATCTGATATTGAGATCCCACCTACTTTGTTCTTCTTTCTCAGGATAGCTGTGGCTATTTGGGGTCTTTTTTTATTCCAGATGAATTTTTGGAAAGTTCTTTCTAGGTCTGTGAAATAGAAATGGGGAGCGCATTGAATCTATAGATTGCTTTGGGTAGATAGCTTCCCTCCACCTGATTTAATGATGTTGATTCTACCAATCCATGAACATGGTATGTTCTGCCATCTGTTTACGTCTTCCTCTATTTCTTTTTTCATTGTCCTATAGTTTTCCATGTATAGATCTTTTACTTCCTTAGTTAAGTTTATTCCTAGGTATTTTAATTTTTTTGGTGTAATGGTAAATGGGATTGCTTTTTTAGACTCTCTTTCTGTAAGTTCACTATTGGTGTATAGAAATGCTATAGATCTATTGTCATTAATTTTGTATCTGCTACATTGTCAAATTCATTTATTAAATCTATTAGTTTTCTGATGGAGTCTTTCAGGTTTTTTTATGTACAATATCATGTCATCTGCAAATAAGGACAGTTTTACTTCTTCTTTTCCAATTTGGATGCTTTTTATTTCTTTTTCTTATCTAATTGCAATGGCTAATATTTCCACTACTATATCAAACAGGAGTGGTGAGAATGAGCATCCCTGTCTTGTTTCTGTTCTTAGGGGAAATGGTTTTAGTTTTTGCCTATTGAGTATGATATTAGCTGTGGGTTTGTCATATATGACTTTTATTATGTTGAGGTATAATCCTTTTATTCTCACCTTGTTGAGAGTTTTTATCAAGAAAGGGTGTTGGATTTTACCAAATGCTTTTTCTGCATCAATTGATATGACTATGTGATTTTTATCTCTCAATTTGTTTATGTGATGTATTATGTTTATTGATTTGCAGATATCCTTGTACCATCCTTGCGTTCCTGGGATAAATTCTGCTTGATCATAGTGTATGATCTTTCTGATATACTGCTGGACCCAATTTGCTAGAATTTTGTTGAGGATTTGGGCATTTATGTTCATGAATGGCCCATAATTCTCTTTCATTGTATTGTCTTTATCTGGTTTTGGTATTAGGGTGATGCTGGCTTCATAGAACAAGCTTGAAAGTGGTCCTTCCTCTTGAATTTTTGTGGAATAGACTGAGGAGGATAGGTTTTAGTTCTGTCTTGAATGTTTGGTAAAACTCTCCTGTGAATCCATCTGGCCCCATGCTCTTGTTTGCTGGAAGCTTTTTGATGACTGCTTTAATTTCTTCCATAGTTGTTGGCCTATTGAGGTGTTTAGATTCTTCCTGATTGAGTTTTGGAAGATTTTTATTTTTCTTGGAATATGTCTATTTCCTCCAGGTTGCCCACTTTGTTGAAATAGAGTTGTTCATAGTATTTTTTAACAATTTTTTGTATTTCATTAGGATCTGTTGTTATTTCTCCTTTTTCATTTCTGATTTTGTTTATTTGGGTCTTCTCTCTTTACTTCTTGGTGAGCCTGGCTAAAGGTTCATCAATCTTGCTTATCCTTCCAAATAACAAGCTCTTGCTTTCACTGTGTCCCACAGATTTTGGATTGTTGTATTTTCATTGTCATTTGTTGCCATGATGTTTTTTATTTCTTCCTTGATCTCTCTGGTTACCCAGTCATTGTTTAATAGCATGTTTAGTCTCCATGTGTTTAATTTCTTTGGATTGTTTTTATTGTAGTTGATTTCCAGTTTCATGCCACTGTGATCTGAGAAGATGCTTAATTTGATTTCTATCTTCTTGAATTTGAAGAGACTTTGTCTATGACCCAACATATGTTCTATCTTTGAAAATGACCCATGTGCACTTGAGAAGAATGTATATTCTGTGGTTTGGGGCTGAAATGTTCTGAAGATGTCAATTAATTCTATCTAGTCTAATGAGTCATTGAGGTTTCTTTGCTGATTTTTTGTTTAGAGGATTTGTCCAATGGTGATAGTGAGGTATTAAAGTCTCCTACTATGATTGTATTGCTTCAACCTCTCCCTTGATATCCTCCAGAAGATTTTTATGTATTTGGGCATTCCTGTATTGGGTGCATATATATTTACCAGAGTTATTTCTTCTTCTTAGATTGCTCCCTTTAGAATTACAAAATGGCCTCCTTATCTCTTGTTATGTCCTTCACTTTGAGACCTAATTTGTCAGATGTAAATATTACTACCCCAGTTTTTTTTGTTGTTTTGTTTTTTCATTTCCATTCACCTGAAAAACCTTTTTCCATCCCTTCACCTTCAGTCTGTGTGCGTCTTTTTTTTTCTGAGGTGGATTTCTTATTGACAACAGATATATGGGTCATGTTTTCTTATTCAATCCATTACCCTATATCTTTTGATTGGAGCATTTAATCCATTTACATTTAAAGTTATTATTGATACGTGGTTATTTGTCACCATTTTTATCCTTTACTCCTGTGTTCCTTCTTAGCTTCCTATTTCTTTGTTTTATAGCCAGATCCTTTAGCATTTCTTGCATTGTTGGTTTGGTGGTAGTAAATTCCCTTAGTTCTTTTTTGTCTGTGAAGCTCCTGATTTCACCTTCAATTTTGATTGATAGCCTTGCTGGGTACAGTATTCTTGGATTCAAACCCTTCCTTTGCATGACTTTGTATATTTCATTCCATTCCATTCTGGCCTGATGAGTTTTGATTGAGAAATAAGTTGCTAGTCTGATAGCGGTTCCTTTGTAGGTAATTTTCTGTCTCTCTCTAGCTGCTTTTAAGATTCTTACTTTGTTATTGGTGTTTGCCAATTTAATTTTAATGTGCCTTGACATCAGTCTTTTGGGGTTCATTTTGCTTGGGACTCTGTGAGCTTCTTGGATTTGTGTGGGTTTTTTCTTCCCTCTATCACAGAAGTTTTCTGTCATTACTTCTTCAAATAGGTTTTCTATTCCTTGCTCAGTTTCCTCTCCTTCTAGAAACCACCCCCCTTCTACTATGTAGATGTTGTTTTGTTTCATGTTGTGTCGAAGTTCCCTTAGGCTCTCCTCCTGCTTTTTAATTTTTTTTTCTAGAAGCTGCTCTACTTAGGTAATTTTTTCTACCTTGCCTTCTAGCTCACTGGTGTGGTCCTCTGCTTCTTCTAGTCTACTCTTGATGCTTTCTATTGAGTTCTTTAGAGCAGTAATGTCATTTTTAATTTCTTCTCGGTTCTTCTTCATTTCCTCTTGTTTCTTACACATATTGTCAAATTGGTCTTCCATTCTTTTCAGCTACCTTATAACCATTTCTCTGAATTCTTTATCTGGCAGGTTGCTTGCCTCCATTTTGTTTACTTCTTTTTCTGGTGATGCCTGCTTTTCTTTCATATGTGGACTGTTTCTTTGTCTCCCCAGGGTCTCTCTTCTCCGGGTCTCTGGTTATGTAGTTCTTTCTCTCCTGCATTAATGTAAAGGGACAAAATACAACACAACCAGGTACAATGCACAAGGCACTGACCAGAAATGTATTCACGATAATAATCACCCAAATAAAGGTGACCACTAGACAAAGGCAAATCAGATGATAGGAGAGAAAGAAGAGGGGAAAAAAAGAAAGAAAAGAGTGCACTAATGAAATTGGGAAAAGGGTGAAAAAGTAAAACAGAAAAGAAAGAGAATATGAAAGAAGAAGGGAACAAATTATACTCATGGAGAGAAAACTCCAATAGAACAGACACTAATCCCAACAAGCAACAAGTACCTGGAAATGAATGCAAACTACAAACAACAACTAATATCAAACAAGGCGAGAAAAAACAAAAGCAAAAAAGAATAAGAAAGAATAAGCACAACAATCTCACAAACATGCATAAAAAGTCAATATAATCAACAATCAAGCAAACAACAACAAAATGATAGAGAAAAAACAATTTTTTCGATAGTTGAAAACAGAGAAGAGAAAGGTGTATATTGACTCAAAGTAGGGTATTGGGACATTAGATATATAAGTAGGGTGAGATTTTAAGAAGGGGTAAAAAAAAAAATAAGGAAAATCTAAAGCAGGAAAAGGGTAAGAGAAACAGGACAACAAAAGGGAAAATTAGGAAGAGAGTGATGCCATTAAGTTGAGATAGAGTAAAATGATACTAAAAGGAAGATGAAAATAGAATGCAGAACACTAATCCCAACATAAAATAAAGAGAAAATAAAGGATACATTTTTTAAAAAAGGTAAAATAGTAGTAGTAATAATACTGATTGAAAATAAAAATGTAATAATTAAAAAGGTAAAAATCAAATGAGGAAAAAAGAAAAACTAGTTTCTTAAGTAAAAGATGAAAAAATTTTAAAAATAAAAATAAAATGTACAGTAGTAAAGGTCATTTACTTCCTCTACTGTTCTGTTTGGTACACCTGTTCCTAGTCAGGACAGTATTGCAGTTCCCTGTGTTCCACTACTCCTCAGTGTTGTAAGTCAGTCCTGATTTTTAAGCAGGCAGTGTGTCTTAATTTCTTATATTCCTTTATTTGTATTTTACACAAGAGTCAATTTGTGATTCAACCTCTAGATGACAGTGTTTCTGGATTGATCTCCGGATCTATAGGTCATCTCCAGCCAGTGCTTAGATCCTGCTTTCCCTGTGGCATTCAATACCAGTTTGTGGAGTGGGTTGCCCCAGAGATAGTTCTCTGATAGTTATTCCCTGCTCTGATACCCAGCTTCCAAAAAAACAACTTTCCCCTGCAGTCTCTTAGGGTGTCCCCAGTTGGGTGATTCTGTGTATTGGGCTTAGTAATCAGAAGCAAGGATTTAAAGAAAAAATGAACAAACAAAAAAGAGCCAGCTAAGTGTGTGAAATCCAGAGCTGAGCACAAGTCTATGCAGGTTTTTTTTTTTTCCCCCTCTTGGGTCTAAGCAACTGGCACACTTTTAAAATTTTTAGGCTGTCCTTTTGCATCAGGTCAAAATGGGTTGCTTTTACGAGTTCTTTTCTGTTAGCAGCTCTGAGGACCTCCTTCCACATTCATTAATCACGCCAGCCCAATAGTCACAGATTTTTCTAGAGGCAGACTTCCCCTGGTCCTCCAACTCCCACAGTGCGCATGTTTCTCTCTCCTGCTGGGAGCAGAGACCTCACCTTATCCCAGGCAAAACTGACCTTTCTGTGGTAGAGTGTGGAGGTCCTCTGAATCCATGTGTTTGTGCCAATTGAGGACCGGTGCTCTGGGGTTCACAGCTGTTCAATGCTTGGGACTCTGCAGTTGTAGATTTTCAGGCTTCCAATAACATCCATCTTTCTACTTTAACCTATTTGTATGTTTATTGTATATTCAAAGTGTATTTCTTGTAGGTAGCATATAGTTAAGTTTTATTTTTTTTACCCAATTTCATAAACTCTGCCTTCTAATTGTTTTTTATACCATTTCATTTAATGTGATTATTGATAATGATTAGGTTTAAATCTGCTATCTTGCTTTTTGTTCCTTCTTTTTCTGTTTTTCATTTCTCCCTTAAGCTAATAACAGAACTCTGAATTCAACTGTTATAGAATACTCTTTCTTTTTAAGAACATGTGAAACATTTAACAACATCAAAACAAACAAACAAAGAAAAAACATCAGGTACTAGATTACAAAGAAATTTCCAACAACTACAAGAATTTGATGCTTTTGAGATGAAAAAACTGAACTTTCAGACACTTTAAGTAATTTTCCTCAGGGCATACAATTAGTTAGCAATACGTAATTAATTCTATGGTCTCTAGTACTACCCACTACATTTTACTATCTCTATTAAAAGGTAACTAAATATAAAATTTTCATATATAATATAGTACACATATTATTTCTATATTATCTCTGACATCAATGTCTAGGTGCAGATAGTCCTATTAATAGATGCATTCTACTTTGTAATTCGAATGGATGATTTTAATGGGCCGTGTAAGCATATTAGACAGAAAACCACATAAACAAGAAAGGTAGAGAGCAGGATTATGGGAAGGTGAGGGGGGCACATCAATTACAGTTCATTCATTAGGCAGAGGTAGAGTATGAAACATTATTAGGGAAGTGACATGTTTTAGAAATAACAATCTGATTGACATAAGAAGCAATGGTATCAAAACTACTGCTCAGAACTACATCATTGTTTCTAAATTGTCTTGTATTTCTCTTTAAATGTTCATCTCAAGAACTAGCATGGCAGTGTAGAGATAAATATATATATTAACTGCTACTTCCTACTCTTGTGTTAGGACATTGACCAAAGTATTTCTTTTGGTTACATCCTGAATTTTGCCTCAGAATCATTCTCAAAACAATCAATTGCTAAAACTTTTTGCAGGGCCTGCCATTGTAAACGAGAATGAACTATGCTCAATTAATATTTGACAAAGAAGGCAAGAGCATACACTGGAGCAGAGACAGTCTCTTCAATAAATTGTATTGGGAAAATTGGACGGGTACATGCAAAAAAATTAAACTAGACCACCAACTTACACCATACACAAGAAGAAATTCAAAATGGATAAAAGAATCAAAAATTAAGATGTGAAACCATACACGTCCTAGAATAAACCATAGGCACCAAAATCTCATACATCTCTCATAGCAATATGTTTACTGATACATCTCTTAGGACAATGGAAACTAAGGAGTAAATAAACAAATGGGACTATGTACATAAAAATAAAAAACTTCTGCACCGCGCAAGAAACCATCATCAAAATAACTAGAGAGCCCACTACACAGAACATATTTGGCAATGATACATCTGACAAGGGGTTACTCTCCAAAATATATAGGGAACTCATACAACTTAACAAAAGGAAGACAAACAATCAAATTAAAAAATGGTCAAAGGACATAAATAGATACTTCAAAGTAGACATACAGATAACCAAGAGACATATGAAAACATGCTCAAAGTCACTGATCATCAGAGAGATGTAAATTAAAACAACAATGAGATATCACCTCACCCCTGTCAGAATGGCTACCATCAACTAATCAACAAACAAGTGCTGGCCAGGATGTGGAGAAAAGGGAACCCTTGTGCATTGCTGGTGGGAATGCAGACCAGTGCAGCCACTGTGGAAAACAATATAGAGTTCCCTCAAAAATTAAAAATGGAACTCCCATTTGACCCAGTAATCCCACTTCTAGAAATATATCCTAAGAAACCTGAAACACTCATCAGAAAGAATATACAGCCCTATATTTATAGCAGCACAATTTACAATAGTTAAGACTTGGAAACAGCCTAAGTGCCCATCAGCAGATGAGCGGATAAAAAAAAAAAAAATGGTACATTTACACAATGGAATACTATGTGGCAATAAAAAAGAAAGAACTCTTACCATTTTCAACAGTATGGGTGGACCTAGAAAGTATTATGCTGAGCAAAATATCTCAGTCAGAGAAAGGAAAGTATCACATGATCTGAATCATATGTGTAATCTAATGAATCAAATGAACTGATGATAAAAAAATAGACCCAGAGTCATAGAAGCATGAACAGACTGTTGAATCTCAGAGAGAAGGCAGGGGAAGGTGGGTTGGAAGAGATCAATCAATAAACTTGTATGTATATAAGCATAACCTGTGGACATAGACAATGGGGTAATGAGGGACTGGAGTGTGGGGGGAGGACAGGAGTGGGCTGGAAGAGGTTACTGGGGGGGAAAGGAGGACCTATGCAATACTTTCAACAATAAATATTTTTTTAAATAAATAAATAAAGGAGAATGAGATTTGGATTAGATGTCCAGCACCAGCTCTATTACCTGTTTTAGTTGTGTGATCGTAAACAAGTTACTTGGTACTCCTCAGCTTTGGTTATAAAATGAGACTGAAGGTATTTATCATATAGAATTACACAAAATAATGTAATCAGTGCATAGGTCAATTAGCCTTTAATAAATGTTAGTCTTTTTTCTTCAATATAGCTATTCAAGCTAGTACATAATATGAGCCCAGCATTTTCATAATACTATCATCAATAGCTGGAAAAAAAAACCAACTTAAAGAATATATGGCATGCAGTTATCTTAGAAGGGTAGTATACCAAGTACTTGACTCCTTCAAGTCTTGGCTCAAATGTCACTTTTAACGCTTACCCTGACAACCAAGTTTAAAACTACACCAATACCTCACTCCTAATCCCTTTACCTTGCTCCTCCTTTTTTTTTTTCTTACCACTTATTGCTAGGGTAATAAAGAATTGTTATTATATCTTTTATTGTCTTGATAGAAAGTAAGCTCTACTAGAATTAGCATCTTTATCTATTTCACTGATGCACCCCCAGCACTTAGAATCGTACCTGGTTTATGACAGTGCTCTATGAAGATTTGTTGAATTATTATTCCCAAAGCATAATACACACATAGAATGAGGTTTACCATTAACAATAGTGAATATAAACCCGTATTTCAAAAAAATCTTTCTTAATGATTGTAAGTTGGTGGGCTAATTTCTTGTCAACTCCAATTAGATCACCATTGTGTTGTTTTCATTTTGTAATGTGCTAGCAAAGGGCTTTAATTAGATCATTATTTTTGTCTTCTAATGTGGCTAAGGAAGACCTCTATTGGGAAGGGGGGAAACATCAGCTCTACCATTTTATCATTAGTAATATACTCAAGCCAAAGTTCCTTGGCCGGAATTACTTCAAACGTAAACTATATGTACAATATATAAGGCTATTTTAATTTAACTGTATAATAATCTATAAATCCTCTTAACCCAACAAAGGCTAACTGCAATGACTTCACAGTAAACTGAAAATAAACAACAACAACAAAATACCACGAAAGATTCTCCTCGAAGCCCCCTTGTGTTGTTCAATTCCCATTCTTCTCTCAGAAAGCTTTATCTACCTTAGTTACAACTGCCTCTAGTAGGACACTTTTTTTTTTAAGTGAAAGACAGTTTATTGGTGAACAGAGAGGCTACTCCCTAGGCAGAGCAACTAGGACACTACTATTTTTAAGTAACCAAAGCAAAAGCAAGCACACATTATATAGTTTTGTCCTCTATGTTGACCAAAACAGCAAATCTAGGTCCCTTCCCCACTCCATATCACAGACCATTATTAGGTTTTTATGCCAGAGTAAAGATTAATGGCATGAATATCCTGTTTATTCAGGGTAGTGGGTGGGTTGCATTCCTGAAATAGGTGTGTAAACTAAAATCAGTCTATAGGGAGATGTTTTTGCATAGCCCCTGTGGAGATGCTTTCTAAGTCAGTGATTGTCCTCCTCAAATCCCCTGGTGTCACTACATCCCTTAGATAACAGTCATCTTCGGCTACCTCCCCTACAGCCATCTAACAGCACGACCTCAGTGATGCTTCTAATGCCCTTCACAATGTCAGAGGATTCCACCAATCTGTTTTTCCTCCACCCTTCACCTTAAGACAACTCAAACTGCCTTAAAAAATGCATTTTTAACAGCCAGTATGATTTCCATCTTTTGTTACTTTCTCTCTGCTATTTGAGTTTTCTTTTGTTAACCATTATGGTGGAATTGACAGATCACAGGATGAACACAGAGAGAAAGCAGTGGAGTGCATCCAATGCAAAGCACTCTCAACTCAGGAAGGTAGGATGAAGAACTCCAAGGATGAGAGCAGACGACCAGAGTTCAGAAGTTCTGAAAGTTCAATACTGGGTCAAGAGTGTACAACAGTTCACAGAACTCTGTTGGGGGCGGGGAGGGGAATTGACAAATTTCAGTCACATGCGTTATATTTATATGGAAAATATTTCACAGACAGAGATCTAGAAAAGCAGTGTTGTTCTCTTTCCAGGTGAGTGTTGTCTTTCTGACAGAGCATCTTGGGAGTTTATATGTTTATTCAAATGCTCAAAACTTTTTTAGAATCCTGTTTGAAAGACCCGTTTTTTTTTATCATCCTTAAGGATAAGAAATTGTCATTATGTGAAGCTGGCTCTTATTTGGAAAAATAGCCTGCAAAAATGAGTTGTAAAAAAGTAGATAAGCTTGTTTGGCATGGCACAGTGGTTGAGCATCGACCTATGAACCAGGAGGTCACAGTTCCATTTCCAGTCAGGGCACATACTCTAGTTGCCTACTGAATACCAAGTATGAGGCATGCAAGAAGCAGCCAATCAAGGATTCTCTCTCATCATTGATGTTTCTATCTCTCTCCCTTCCTCTCTGAAATCAATATATATATATATATATATTTGAAGTAAATAAGTCAGTAGGGGTCAAAAGTTAGATGTCAATGTAAAGTAACGGGACTAATTTTCTTTTTATGTTTTTTTTTTTATAACAGATCTCATTAATTGTACAACAATACTTCATAATCATTTGGGAGTACTTTACAGATGAGAACTCAGAAATGATATGTGGTACCACAAAGAAAAGATAGAGGAGATAAAAAACAAAGCAATTAAATTATAATACTTACTGTTTACAATGGTCAAAAAAATATTACCAATAGCATTATTATTAGCCATTATTATAAAAATGGGTTAATTTGGTCCAAAATAATAAGCAAGATTTTAAATATGTATATACACATACTCACATATATACATAAATATGGGTGGGCCAAAGTAGGTTTATAACTGTATGTCCAACAGTTTATTCTTTTTTTTTTTTTTTTTTTAGCTTTTAAGTATTTATTGTTCTGAGTTAAAAAAAAATTATTAAACGTAATGTGGCAATGGCTCTAATGTATTTGTAAACAAAATCCCACTAATAAAAGTTTTATTGGCATGAAAATTATGGATGTGTAAAACTTTTCAATCTTAAAGCCTCTTAACATAATCATGTATATCTATGTAAAAAACATACATAAATTTCACATTATTTAAAACATGAAAGAGCAAATTTCAAATCACACTAAACATAGAACTTGCTTTGTTAAAAATCTATAGTATACATTCAAGTAAAGGCTAAACTCTCAATGCCAACTACATATGGGACAAAAGTAAAACATTTACCACAATCCATTTACTGAAAGTGCTATTTTTAATACCTATTAGAGGAAACTCACTCTAGAGCTCTTGTTTCCATCCAAACACCTATACATTCTTTTATTCATAGAACCAGATGCTTCTGTTACTAAAAATACATATCCAAACCTTTATAACCTTTTAAATATATTTACCATTTTAGTTCTTTGGGGGAAGAACAGGAAGTCCAAACAAACAACTCTGACCATCTTAAATTATAGAGATGACTGACTATGACACACCCTGTTTCAATTAGATGTGAAATTTGATGAACATATTAATTTAAAAAGTCCCAGTGCACATGGCTAAGTTAAGCCATCTTTTTCTACATGAGAATTTGTGGAGGTCCCCGAGCACCACAAATTCTCATGTAGCAACGTTCCTGTGATCCACGTCTCAATGCCATGCATTCTTGTATTATTAGTAGTTAATTATTGTATTATTTAACTGTGTTACAGTTATAAACCACCCCTACATATAGGATAATGAAAGTTTTGTTAGACTTTAGAAATATGTATTTAAAGTTGTAAAAACACTTATACAATCAATATCATTATTGTCCTATTACACAGGTGACCTTCAGTACATAAGTATAATTTTGTTACCTATAAAACTAACCCTCTTCTTGGTATGCCATCTCCAGGAAAGCTTATTTTCCCATTCCCAAAATCAGTCTACACTCAACCTGGTTTGATATTCGTAAGATATTAAAACTTTGGCATAAAAGACAAAAGAAAAGTACTTTCAAGTACATCTTTTTCAACATCTCTAAATAGTTTACATATTAGAAACACTGGTTTGGAAATAGCATTTGCTTATAAATTAATATGTAAAAGTCAAGATTTCACTCAAAATTTTATTTGAAAAGGATATTTTAAGTCATTATATAATATATAAAACTAACATGGTTGATGGTATTGGTCTGATTTGAAAGATTAAAATAAATTGAGAGTTTTTAAATTTTTCTAGGAACTACTTTTATTAATTAACCAAAAGTTCTAGTTTTATTTTGTCTTCTTAGCATTTAAAATGAAAATTGCTTCAAATTAAGATTAAAAAACATAATCTCCTTCAGGGAATAAGGACAATTATATATGTATTAAGCTAGAGAGAATTGGAAGTTTGGTGGAAGAAATAATTGCTTCACCACAATGTACTTTATCATTCTTCGATTTAAGATTTTTTTCAAGATATATCATACAAGGATGGCGTTGAGAATAAAATATATCAATATTGGACCTTAGCGTTCTAAGTAATCTCTTTTTACAGCATCTTTAACCTTACTCCAAATATTTTTTGTTTTTACTATAATTGATACAGGTGTACCCTGAAGTTGTTGGAAATGCTGCTTTTTAAATTGGTGTTGTTTTTCCCTTTTCAGATTTTAACAAAGGACATCATCCCCACCCAGTTAGTAATGACAGCCTTATAAAAAAACTTTCTGCACTCTGCCTACTGAATAGACACATTTAACCACAAATTTAAATATCTTCAGTCTTCTTTTAACTTCCAAGCTGTGATGTCTTGTTTTTAAAAAAAAAGGTGCAGAGGGAATTTCAAATTACCCCAGGGTTCTACACAAAGCCTTGTACCTAAGAGGGAAGAGTTTAAACGATGTCATTTTACATAATACTGCTTTCTTAATTGTTGTTTTTACCGTATGTGTGTTTTTTATTTACTCTGCACTTTTCTTCCTAGCTTTTTTCATCACCTTCACAGTCCACCAAGCCTTAATAGGAAGGGATAGAATCACTTTCCATTTTATACACAGAAAAGCAAATAGTTTTAGAAACAAGATCAGACATCAAGATAGCAAGGAAAAAGACTGGATTCTTTGTTTCCCCCTCCATTGCTCTTTCAAAACTACCTCTCTAATTCTTTAGGCCTCCATATAATTTGTTAATAAATTTAAGCAGCTGAGAAAATCAAATAAAGAACCCTGGCTGGAACTCGAGAAAATTTTCCACGAGTGCCATGAACTTCAATCCTGCTGTACACAGTCTAATTATTTTAGTCCTGGCTGTCTCCCAAGATTCTAGTGACAATCATATCAAATGGAGCATCCAAAATGCAGTAAGGACCACGATAAACACTTGCACTCATTTATAGTGGAACTTTTAAATAGGATTTTGCCCCTTTCTCAACTTCCTAGTGTTTAAATCCTACTTACCTTTTCAAAACCAGAGCAAAGGCTACCTCCTTCAGAAAGTGTCTATTCATCTTTCCTCCTCCCCTCCCCCTTGATCCCCCAGGGCTAAAAGAAATCTACTATGAATTTCCAGAAGTACTCTATTGGTATCTTTTATCCTACCTAATACATTCTATTTTGAAGTAATATCTTATCTGTTTTAACTCTGCTATTAGTCTGCAAATTCATTAGGTTATGATCCATATTACTTAATAAGACTTCAATACACAACAAAAAAGCCCACTGCATGGGAGAACATATTTGCCAATGTTATCACCAATAAAGGTTTAATCTCCAACATTTACAAGGAACTCATACAAGTTAACAAAAGGAAGATAAACAACCCAATCAAAAAATGGGCAATGGACCTAAATAGATAGTTTTGGAAAGAAGACATAAGGAAGGCCAAGGGACATATAAAAACATGCTCAAAATCACTAATCATCTGAGAGATGCAAATCAAAATGACAATGTGGTGCCATCTCACACCTGTCAGAATGGCTATCATCAACAAATTAACAAAAGACAAGTGCTGGTGAGGATGTGGAAAAAAAAGGAACCCTCATGCACTGCCAGTGGGAATGCAGACTGGTGCAGCCACTGTGGAGAACAGTGCGGAGTTTCCTCAAAAAACTAAAAATGGAACTCCCATTTGATCCAGTGATCCCACTTCTAAGAATATATCCTAAGAAACTAGAAATACCAATCAGAAAGAATTTATGCACCCCTATGTTCATAGCAGCACAATTTACCATAGCTAAGATTTGGAAAACAGCTTAAGTGTCCATCAGCAGATGAATGGATTAAAGAACTGTGGTACATCTACACAATGGAATACTATGCTGCTGTAAAAAAAAAAAAAAAAAAGAACTCTTACCAATCACAACAGCCTGGATGGAACTGGAGAGCATTGTGCTAAGCGAAAGAAGCTAGTCAGAGAAAGGTAAATACCCCATAATCTCACTCATTTATGGAATATAATGAACAACATAAACTGATGAACAAAAACAGGTCCAGAGACAGAGAGCATCAATCAGACCATCAAACCTCTGAGGGAAGGTAGGGGAGAGTGGGGATAAGGAGGAAAAGATCAACCAAAGGACGTGTATGCATGCATATAAGCCTAACCAATGGACACAGGCAACAGGGGGTGAGGGCATGAGTAAGGGTGGGAGGTGGGGGAGGGTTAATGAGGTGATAAGGACATATATGTAATATCCTCATCAATAGGGTCAGTTAGTACAGAAATAAAAATAAAATGCTGGACATTTCCAAATGGGAAATTACCAAAGAAAATACATGCACTCATAAAAAAGTGTTGGAAGGCTAGATAATCGTATTCCAATTAATGAAATAAACATTAGTTGTTAGTGTTTATCAGGATGACTGCTCTAAAAAGAGCCATCCCTCTGAACAGGAAACAAACTCCAAACTCCTTTCCATGGCCAGCAAGGCCCTGTAGGATCTGGCCCCAGCCAACTTCACCAGCTGCATTGTGGGTCCCTCTGACACACAAGCACCCTTCAACTAACCAAGCTCCTTTTTGCCTCGGGGCTTTTGCTTCCAAGATTATGCTATCTGGAGCACAGTGCCCCACCCCTTCACCTTCCTCACCACCCACCATCTTCCAAAGATAAGGTCTTCATCCTGCAGATCTTAAAAGAATCAGGCAACTCTATCGTAAAATAAGTCACCTCGGGCTTCCCAGCTATTATTTTCTACCATGACACTATTTCCCCCTTTATCACATTTTGTACTTTTAAAAGTTGTTTCTTGCCCATTATGTAATGATTCCACCGGATTCTATGGTCATGACAGCAAGGACCACATTTGTGTGGTTACCACTGCAGACCTAATACTCAGTATATAGTAGTATAGTAGGTTCTCAATCCATTTGTTTCAATGAATGAATGAAAAAATGCCAAATACGTGGACTTCAAACTGAAGTGCTGAAGTGGGGGCGGTGTCCTAACAAGCTTCAATTTCAAATGCTGTCCTGAATATTGCTTAATAGTTGCATAGCCTCGAACACTTTACAAGTCCCCTACGCCTCATTTTTTTTCAAAAAGGGACCAAAAGTAGTATCTCTTTCTCTGAGATGTGAGAAATGAATGACAATATTTCTCCTTCCCTATTCAGCTATTAAGTACTCAACAAATGGTTGATATTATTATTCAGATGAGAATTTCTTTTGTCTCCCATTGAGTATTTGTTCTTCTTTCCTGACATAATTTGCTTCACTTAAGACACCACTTTTGTGTTAACAGGGTTATTTTTTAATTTCTCTTGTTTTGTAAACAGCTTTATTAAGGTATAATTGGTTTACCCTTAACTGCACTGAGGTTATTTTTTTAAATGTGATCTTAGCTAAAAGAATCTTATAATAAGGAATGCTGACCAGCAACCTCCTATATAATAACTTTCCATGTTATACAAATACTGATATGTCCCAAGTGAGGAAATCTTTAGGAAACATTACATTTAGATTAATTGAACAAATATGTTTGTGCCAGGCAGTCTTCTAGGGGTCAGGTATATATCAATGAGTAAAATGAACAAGAACCCCACCCTTCCTGCAGTTGATATTCTAGTATTATTTGCTTTAATACAAAAGGATTTGTGATTTTTTTGAAATTTTTTTTAAAAAGACATTCTTTTAAATAGTCATACACATGCTAAAAAGCAAGGCAGTATTCATCTGTCACATGAAGTGTGCACATCCTATATAATAAAGGCTTAATATGCAAATTGATCAAACAGTGAAATGACGGGCAGAACGACTGGTCACTATGATGCACACTCACCACTAGGGGGCAAATGCTCAATGTAGGAGATGCCCCCAGCCTGCAGGTAGCGGGTGCCAGCGGGGGGCCCCCCAAATCACCCCACCGGATGCCCCACAGAGGGAGGCAACAAGTGGCAACGGGGCAATCGAGGGATGGGGCCAGCCATCGAGGGGTGCCAGACCAGCCAAGGCAGGTACCAGCAGGGGCCCCCGAATCACCTCACCAATTGACCCTGATCGCTGGCCAGGCTTAGAGACCCTACCCATACACGAATTTTGTGCACCAGGCCTCTAGTCCTATATAATAAAACCCTAATATGCAAATCGGCTGAATGGTGGAATGACCAGTCGCTATGATGCATACGGACCACCAGAGAGGCAGATACTCACACAGGATCTGCCCCCTGGTGGTGTGTGCCCTCCCACAGGGGGAGCACCCCTCAGCCAGAAGCCAGGCTCACAGCTGGCAAGCACAGCAGCAGTGGCGAGTGGTAAAGAACAAGGAGTCCGCCAAAACCGGTTTGTCTCAGTGGATAGAGCATTGGCCTGCAGACTGAAGGGTCTCAGGTTCAATTCCCCTCAAGGGCAGGTACCTTGGTTGTGGGCACATCCCTAGTAGGGGGCATGCAGGAGGCAGCTGATTGATGTTTCTCTCTCATCTATGTTTCTGACTCTCTGTCCTTCTGTTTTCCTCTCTGTACAAAGTCAATAAAATATATTTTTTTTAAAAAAGAACAAGGGATCCTGGACTGCGTGAACCCTGGACTGAAAGAGGAATATCTGACTGCCAGTTTAGGTCCCATTTCCAGAGGACCCCCCCCCCACCTTCACCAAGTACACAAATGTCATTCACCAAGCCTCTAGTCTATAATAAAAGACCACCTCTTTTATTTAAAGTGTACCCAGTAAGGATCTGATACCCAAGTTACAGCTGTTTCATTCCTTACCAGGGTATGCTATGAGACACTTCCTGGCTGCAACTTCCTCCACTCCTGAAGCTAGCCGTGATGAAAACTACCTTTCCATCTGTCAACCTGTAAAATTCCAGTTCTGAATATAATTTAAAAAGGAAATAAATGCTTAGAGGAAAAGTGAAGGATGATGTAAAGGAAGTAGGGAGATTTTACGTGGCTTCAGAATCCTGAAAGTCAAAAAGAATGTGCTTGGTCAATTCTGTTACTTCTCTTGAACTAGATACTGTTTTATCAAGCTGTTGGCCACACCTCATTAATGGGCCATGAAATCGATTTTGTGAATGATGACTAACATTTTCCCACCCCAGAATAGGGGGAAACACCATAATACAACACACAGAGTGAATCTTGTTCAAAGAAATGTGTTTCAGCTATGTATAATATAGTTATGTCTGTTTATATACTGAATCATATATTTCTTATTATGATTCAAAAATAAAAATACTACAGAACCTTCATGTCGAGAGATGTAAAAAGGCTGTGGGTCACTGGTTGGTGCCAGAGAAAGAAAAAAAGCCGAATGTTCTAAGTTAAATAAAACCCAATATAAAAACTTCTCAGTGTTGATCAGTTTACAGATTTTGTTTTAATCATATGAAGGGAGAGTGAGGAGAAGGAAGCATTATGACCAAATGCATTCACTTTTAATCAGATAATTGCTAAATCCAAACTAACTTTTTTCAACCTCTCTCTGTAAGACATAAAATGTTCTGTTCAGAAATAAAACTAAGGGTATGTTGAGTTTATCTTGAAGTTCAACTCTTAGCTTTCAACTGTACTGTAATTGCCCATTAAGATTTAGCAATCCAAGATCCCCTGGCCCTCCCTAGGAGAGTTGATCCTTCCTTTGTAAAATAACATGTGAATACCTAGGGCAAGGATTAGCCTCCTGGAAAAACAAAACAACAAAACGAAAACATTCTTACCTTCACAGTTGATTAATTCCCAACCACAGGTTTCTTAATTCTTGGCTAGAAATTATTTGCAGTGCCACATAAATATTATTTGAGCTAGGAGCCCCCACTTATATCAGAGAAGTAATTTCACAAAGTATTAATTCACATCCTCTGCATGTTGTTTATTTACATGGCTTTAAAACAATTAAGATATCTAGGGAACACATTAAACTACAGATTAATGTGCGTTTTTCATTTGGACTATCTATCATTCAAACGCTCACCTTTTTCCACCCACGGAGATAAATGCTTCAGAACCAGAGAGGCATATTTCCTTTCTGTCTGGTTTCTTAGAATTCATCTAAACATGCTTATTGAAATTTCCTACCATGCAACATTTTAGCCCAAATTTATATAGCTTACAGACTGTAAATATTGCAGAACAAGATTGCTACCAAGTTTTCTTCCTTAGGTAAACAATACCACAGTCGAAATTCCCTAAATAAACAATTGCAGTTGGTATGTAAATGGCATTAACCTAATAAAAGAGTAAGTATAGCAGTTTTCCTCTAAGTCTTTTAAATAAACAGGAGTGAATATGCAAAAACTGTAAATGCCCCAGGGCATCATATCCTTTGAGAGTTAACTTAGGTCATTGATTTATAAGAGGACAAGAGGCCTGCCCATCTCCAAACTAAATGGTACTTTCTAGAAACAGCACCCAAATCAGAGCACACACAAAATAGTTTTCTCTTTAAGGCACTATGTTTTAAACATGGAGTATCTAAAGAATCCCTATGAATTACAGACTGTTAAGACTACCAAATACAGAAGATTTCATAGCTTTTTTGAGACCAATTTCCTATTTCTATAAAGGAAAGATACCTGCCAAAACCAAAGATGATTACCTTTAAACAACTGCCAGATCAGGAGACTGAAAGGAGAATAATCTAAGGTAATACACAAAATTTCATTTCCTTAGTTAGGCCTCATAGAACATTCTCATGGTTTGGTACAAAATACTTTTTGGGGAAAAAAAGATAAATTGCCACCCTCTTAGCAGATCATTATAGGTGCAGGGGTGGGGGAAGGAGGGGAGTGAAATTTTCATCCTGTTCAGCTGCCTTAGGGGTAGCCAAGGAAGCAGATCTCTGGGAAGCTAGCTAATTTAATAGATTGGACCTGGTTAGAGAAATTGGAATTTTGATCTCGTTTTAAACATTCTGGGTTTTATCTCTTTTTGTTTAAAAAAAAGTAAATAAGTAATGTTGATGATTTTAAAGTTGCAATGTTGGCTCCCACAAGAATTGGAGGCTTTGATCACAGTCTTCTATTTATCTTTCTCCATCAAGTAGATATACAAACTCAACCAGTTGAACACTGAGAACTAGCAAATTATCTTTTTTTTTTTTTCAGAAGAGTTCTTATCACTCCACATAGTGGTTAAAGCATAGATTTGGAATCACATAGGTTTGGGAGAGTGGGTAGTGTAGTTACGTTTTAGCTGTAGCCCCATGAACAAATTGCTTAATCTAATCTGTCAACTAAAAAAATGGGATACTAATCTGCACGTACCAGACAGGGTTGTTATAAGGATTGAGTAAGATAATACATCCAAAGAAGACTGAAAATCAGAAAATTACCTATGCAAGAGGAAGAAGAGAAAGAGGAAATGAAAATAGGATGAGGGAAAGTGACAGGGAAAGGAATCCCAGAGAAGGGTGGGGCACAGGGCAGAGATGAGGGTTGAGGAAAAAGAGAGATCCATAATTATAATAATCAATCACTTCTTTGCAAAGTACTTGGCAAACACATAGTCACATATATGAACCTGATTTCTCCAGCTTCGAGCAATTGGCCCAAAAAACAAAATAAACAAACAAACAACAACAACAAAAAAACACAACCATGCTGACAAGATATCACTTTTAAATTCATGGCTATAACTGGCAACTGGTTTAAAAATAAAGAACATTGTTTTTCTGGCATTGATTGATTCAGTTGATCAATTACACAATGAAGAACCTAAGGGTTTGCCATCATTTTCCTCTGCCTGCCTCAAGGCCAAAAGATGACAACTCCAAGTGTGATGTAAACATAACAATGTCTAATAGAAGAAAACAAACTCTCTTTCCTGGAGACCTTTTGGTCAGCAAAATAAGTCTTTCCTAGAAACCACTGAACAATCTTCCCCTTCTTTCTCTCTGGACAAAATGGTATCACTTGATTATATCTTATTCAATCTTTGGTAAGGTGGATGACCCCATCATAGCTGGATTAAATCAATCAAGTTTCAAACTTGAAGGGGCCAAAGTTTTGCAATCCTAAACCAACTTTGTTATATAATTATTTTAAGCTGGTTATTAAGAAACTAAAGATTCAGAAAGAATGTTCGACCCTTCCCCCTTTCCTGCCAAAGAGATTCAGGAAGGAAATCCTAGGATGTTTGCCTTAGCCTAATTTGAATTGTGTATGGTGGGTGGGCCCTGATCGCTCCCACACCCTCCACACCCTTACACACCCCACCTACTGGTCCTCTGTTTTCTGAGTTGCCCAGCAAAAATGTACCTGCCATATGTATTCCATTCTTCCACAATTACTTGTAAATTGCCCACTGTCACTTGAAACCTAACATCCCTTACCTCCCTTTTCTCCTTTTTCCAAAATGACATATATACCTCATTTTTGCTTTACCATCTTTGGAATTTTCATGCTTATGTGGATTCCCTGTGTGTATACATTAAAATCTTGTTGTCTCTATTCCCCTGTTTCTGTTGATTTGATTATTAGCACAACTAGAAGAATTAGAGAAGGTGGAAGGAAAAGTTTGTTGTGGGTGGGGTTTAGCCCCCACACCTCCCTGGAACTGGAATGGTGCTAATTTCCATCAACATACATGTCTATGAGGATGACAGGAGATAACTGGAGAATTATATTAGCAGAAGAGAATTATATTGGCAGAATTATATACCTAGAGAATTATATTAGAAAAGAGAATTACATTGGCAGAATTATATACTGGATTTCAAAATTGCTCTGGATCAGTTATTCCACCTTTTTGAATAGGAGTGTCTGTTTAGCCGTTATCTTATGCCTATCCTATCATTATGTGTGTGAAGGAAGATAATTTGTCTCTTTGGTTCACAGGTCTTCAGATCAAGAACTGCACTCAAGGAGCTATACTTATGAAACTACATTTGAGAGGTCTCAGTTGTACCTGAACTTGATTTATATAATGAGATTCTGAACTTTGAGGTGATACTGTAATGGAATAAGACTTTGGGAAGATGTGAGTACATTTTGCATGTGGGAGGAAGATGAATCTTAGAGGACAAGAGGGTGGATTGTGGTGGACAGCCTCCAAGAGAGCCCCACTGATTCCCAACTTCTGGTATCCATACTGTTTGTTATATAGAGTCAGGGTTGTTCTGTGATACCAACAGACGTAGCATGAGGTTGTTTTGAAAGACACTGTGTGGCTCTGTCTTATTTTTTCTTTTATGTCATTTGCTCTAGGGAGCCAACTGCCATGTCATAAGGACACTTAACTAGTCCTATGGAGAGGCCTACCTGGAAAGGAACTGAGGCCTCCTGCAACAGACATCTGAGTGAGCCTAGTCAAGTCTTCAATTGAATGCAGCCCCAGTCAGCGGCTTGTCTGCTGCAGCCTCATGAGAGATACTGAGCAAGAACCACCGAGCTATGCCCCTTCTGAATCCTGATCCACAGAAACTATGAGAAAAATGAGCATTTCTTATTTTAAGCTGCTAAATTTTGGGATAATGTAGTAATAAATAAAAGTTAGAAGTAGTTATTAAAAATTCTATCTCAATTTTTTCCTAAAGACTGCTTGCTTTGAGATGCTCTCAAAATTGGTTATTGAAGTTATCTTTTGAGAGAAAATAGGACAAAATGGTTGACATATATCTTCATTTTATATCTATAAATATATAATACATAATACAAATATATCTCAGGAACATCTGACCTTGTTGACTATTCATAAAAGAGCAAAGCATCAAACTGTGCAGTAATGACTAGGCAATAAAGATCTCTGTTTGCTCTTTATACATCATCTTTCATAATTCAAATTTCATATTAAATTATAGAGGCATTTAATCAATATGCCCCTACCTAAAGGTTTAATTCAGTTGTGGGGGACAGTGAGAAAGCTATTGGGGATGAGGAAGCAAAGGAAAGGGCGGGTGAAAAGAAAGATGATATTACATAGCAGTGCAATGTAATGGTTAAGAGCATGGCCTCATAAGCCAAACTGCACTTGATATTATAGACCCTCCTCCTTCAAAAGCCTGTTGTAAGGATTAAATAAACACATGCCAATTAAATAGGAGATCCCCTGGCACATAGCAAGTGCTTAATAGGTAATTTTCTCGATCCTGGGGATGTCCATGGGATGGGAATATGCAGATGTATTTTGGATCACAAATAAGATTGAGTCACAATGTCACTTGGCAGGTTGTGCTGCTTCAATTTCCCTTCAGAACACTTCAGGAGAGTGCAAAGACAATCCCTGGTCTAACTCTGAGGTGATTAAAACTACAGTAAGTGGTACCTATATGTGTTTCAAGCACTTCCCTCTGCATCAGCAGAAAACCTGATGGGCAGCTTCTGAGTATGCTCTCAATGTACTGAAAGTTCTGTCCACTATGTATATGGTGACCAAATAATTTATTATCCAAGCTGTGACATTCTTGAGAATAAAATAGGCCCTAGATCTGATTATACTTAAAAAGTAAGCTTAAACTGGAACATTGCAACTAGCAATGAATAGTTGTTCATGTGACTGTGGCACAAGTTCATAGAGACAGGCAATACACATATTTTTGTGAAATCAAACAATGACATTTTGCAACAATGCACAGAATAAAGAAATGCTCTCTACTCCCAATAATTGTCTCTTCAGAATTTGAACACCAATCTATTTGTGCTTAAATAATTCCTCAGAAGTGGCCAAACCCTTATATCTATATAAAATTTACACATAATACAAATATATCTCAGGAACCACCTGACCTTGTTGACTATTCAAAACTCCCTCTTTGCTTTCCATGATAGCACTTGCTCCCAATTTTTAGCTTTATTTTCTCTCTTTTATAGGCTTCTTCTTTCTCCTACCTCTGATAGTTCCTTGGCCTTTTTCTCATCCTTCACACTCCCATTTGCTGAGCTTACACACTCTCATTGCTTGAACTATCATATTTGAACATTCATGACTCCCAAATCTTTATAGTCCTGACTTCTCTTTTAAGCTCTAGACTTGAGTTATCCAATCTGATAGCCATTAGCCATATGTGGCCATGGAGCACTTGAAATGTGGCTAGTTCAAATTGAGATGGCTATAAGGATAAAATACACCATACTTCAAAGTTTAAAAAAAAAGTGAATGGAAAAATATCTCAGTAATTTTTATATACATTGCATGCTGAAGTGACAATATTTTTAGGTATATTGGATTAATTAATAAGACATTTAAAATCAATTTACCTGTTTCTTTTTACTGTTTTAAATGTAGCTATTAGACATCTGAAGTACACACGTGGCTCACATTGGGACTCACATTATATTTCTTTTCAACAGCACTGCTCTAGTCTCTTACCTCTTGCTAATTACTTCTATTCAAAAATTCTGCCAGGACCTCAAACTCAGTATGTGCACAACTGAAGCCATCATCTTCTCCTCTCAGTCCATTCTGAATATTGAGTGATACTGCTAAAAACATATCCAGTCACATCACTTCCCTGCTCAAAATTCTGCAATAGTCCCTTCCAGGAAAAAAATAATAGTCTAAGCCTCTCAGTCTCTACCTTCCAGGGCTTACAATGTCTGCCTCTCTCACTCTCCACAACTAAACCAAAAACTCCTAGAAAGCTGGAACTATGTCTCTCAATCAGAGAACACAACAAGCAGAGGCACAATTCACTTTTAAAATTTGGGGAGAGAGTGATGGTTAGATGTCTCAAACCCCATTTTAAGTGTTTTGGATATACTTAATCTTTATTATACCTTCTGATTTACATGTGATTCCAGTGCCTGGCTCTTGATGAACTAAGGTGATAACAACCCCATAAGGAAGGTAATATTATCCCCATTTACAGATGAAGTAAGGCACACAAAGCCTAAGATATTTGCCTAAGGTCACACGACTGATATATGATGGAGTTCACAGTGTGTCTTGGGACCAGAAAATAGTCCCATGGAGCTGAAGCATGCAGGGCAAATTGAACTAAGAAGCAAAGTTAGAGCCAGATCATGGACATCTGAAATATTTTCTTAAAGAGCTTGGGTTTTCTTCTATAAACAATAAGGTTTTTGATACGGGAAATGACTGCCATGCTATGACTGATGTTTAAGGAGATAACTTGGGAGTCATGTGGATGACTAAGGAAAGAAACTACAGAGTGCTCCCCCATTTATAGTTTCCCTTTTGTACTATTTCCTTCAGTCACCCAGTTTTCACATCTGGTAGCTATTGCAAACTCCTCTCTTATGAATCAGACACCTAGTTCTACCAATTTCTCCTCCTAAATCCTTCTGCAGTTCATCCCACTTCCCTGGTCCCACTGCCAACAAATTAAGTGCCACCTTCCGCACCTTTTACTGAAACCACTGAACTACTTTACTACCTCCAGTCTTACTTCCTTCAGGTTATCCTTCACATGCCCCCAACAAATAATTCCAAAATTTTATTTTGACCATGCCGACCATAAATTAAAAACCCTGTCATAGTTCCTTATCAATTTCTGGCTCTTTAGCCCAATATTCAAGAATCTTCAGGATTTCACTTTTGTCTACCCCTTCAGTATCAACTGCAGCCACTCCCACACCTCTTGTTCCAATCATATTAAACTATATGCTGTTCCTCACGTCGTGCAGACCTCTGTATTTCTGCTCATACTGTGCTCTCTGCCTGGAACTCTGTTCCTCTCTTCATTCACCTGACAGCAGTTACTCATCATTCAAGATGGCTCCGGCATTATTTCCTTGGGGAAGCCTTCTTTCCCACTCTTTCTCTTTCCCAGGCAGTTACATATGTTTACTCTGCATCCATGTAACATTCTATGATAAGCATCTCTAATTCATCACACTACATTTTAACTACAGACTTTCTAGGAATAAGTCACCCATCAGAGTGGGTGACTATGTCTTATTAATTCAGTTATTGAACCAATATATATCGACCATCTCCCACCAACACCCCCAGTGCTTGGCTGGAGGCTAGAACAATGAACAAAACAGACCAAACTTCCTTGTGGAGTTACACTCTAAAGGTGGAGCCTACCTTTTTATTTATACGTGATTCCAGTGCCTGGCTCTTGATGAACTAATGTGATAAGGTTAGAAACATAGTTGGGTCCACCACCCGGTCTTTTCAATAATCTCTCCCGTCAGTCTCCTCTCTGGGATCTTTAGCTTTTATCTATGTTTCCTTTACATTTCCTCCCACGTATTAGTCAACACACTTCCATGTAGCCCAGCTGGTGTGTCTCACTGGTTGAGCATCAACCCAGGAACCAAGAGGTCACCAGTTAGATTCCTCAATTCCTGGTCAGGGCACATGTCTGGTTTGCAGGCTAGATCCCCCATAGTGGGAGTGGAGGAAGCAGATAATTGATTGTTTCTCATCGATGTTGCTATCTCTCTATCCCTCTCCCTTCCTCTCTCTCTAAAAATCAATAAAAATATGTATATTAAAAAACACACACACATACTTCTGTGTAATCTAAAGAGGGTCATATTAGATCTGGACTGAGTTTCTAAGCAAAGTTCTATTTTTCTTTTTAATTGCTTATTTTTGTTGTTAATCCTCACCTAAGGATATTTTCCCATTTGTTTGTTTGTTTGTTTTTCTGCAGGATTGCCAGGGCTGGGAAGGAGCCTGCCACCAAGGTAAGTGCCTTTGACTGTAATCAAACCTGGGACCTTTGGTCCACAGGCCAATGCTCTATCCACTGAGCCAAACCAGCTAGGGCCAAAGTTCTATTTTTACACTGTAACTTCTCCCTTCTTCCAATTTTCATCTGTTTCCTTGTCACACTATTCTCCATTTCCCTTAAGTATCCTTTGGCTGTCCAGAAGTACAGTTAGGTACTTTGTTTTCCAAAAATATCCTAGGTTTTCATTTACTTCTCCCTAATCTTTCCTGGATACCCCTAAAGCCAGAGCTAGCTGGTATTACCTTATGTACTAGAAAGTGTCACACTTTCTCATCCCCCCCCCCCTCCATGAGAAGGTCCTCCCTCCTCAGTATGTTTTCCTCTATCATAGTACTTACCGCTCTGGAACTGGAGTTCAGTCCTTCTTTTCCTCCCTAGCACTTTCTTGAGTCCAGAACTGTTTATCGAAGTTTAAATAAAAGGATAAATCAGTAAATGAATATATCTACATATATAAAAGGCTAATATGCATTGTCTTCTTGAAGTCCGACCAGGAGACTGGGAGTTTGATAGCTCTTTATGATGTGCACTGACCACCAGGGGATGGCACAGAATGAAGGAAGGCCCCAACCAGCAGCTGGAAAGCCCTTAATCTGCCTTGATAACCTGCCAGGCCTAGGGACCATAACCATGCACAAATTTCGTGCACCGAGCCTCTGGTATATATATACATTTATATATCTTCTCCCCCTTAATATCACGCCCTCCTCCTTGCATACCTTGCAGGTAGATCTACAAAGAGACCGCCAGGCCTTTGTCTGGGTGGCTCAGTTGGTTGGAGCATCATCCTGTGCAACAGTTCTGGGTTCGATTCCCAGTCAGTGCACATACCTCCCCTACTGGAGGCAAACCAAAGATCTTTTTTTTTTCTCTCTCTCTCCCTCCCTCCTTCCCTTTCCCTTCCACCCCTCCTTCCTCTCTCAAAAAGTCAATAAATATATTCTAGGGTGAGGATTAAAAAAAGAAAAAAGACAGCCGGAAATACCCTTATGGGACCCAAGGTTAAGGTAGTCCTTTCTTTAAAAGTATCAGAAAGAGGACATTTTTAATTTAAAAACTATGCTTCAGTATCCCAGGTCATGTCACATCTGCATGTGTATCGTTAGTACATGGCTTTCACATTGTTTGTAAATTAAGTTTGACCTTCCGAATGAATACAGTGTGTATACAATGGTGTTCCTGCATGTTATGCAAGAGGGTCCCTTCCCCAGGATGTGACTGTGCGAATGGCATAGTTTTCTCCAGATTTTGCCAAGAGAAGACTGGGCTGGATCTGAGGACTCAACTTACTATTCAAACTTAAGAATCCTGTTGGGTGTGTTTTGGGAGTAAGGAGGAGAAGAGATCCCTGAATTAATACAAAAATCATAAACTTCCTGAAGGGCAGAGTTGTAAGAGGTCACCTGGATCCTCGGGGTCATGAATAAGTAGAACATGGACCCTAGACTTGACGCTGAGAATCCCCTGGAACTGAATTCTCCTCTTTATACCCCCCTCCTTACACTCCCCAAGACAGAACCCCTGCTGCAGCAGAGTCGTGGGCGCGGGAGCTCCTGCTCCTGGGACTGGACCTCTCAGCCTGTCCCCTCCCAGCCAGGTTCGGGGGAGGCGTCCAAGATTCTTCCGCGGGGATTTTCCAATCTGCCCCTGGGGAGCTGCCCCGAGGCGAGGCGGACCAGCCCGCGCTGCGATGTGGGGAATTCGACGTCCGAGCGTCCAGGGAGGAGGAGTGTATCAAGTTAAATATAACCGCTCGAATGGAATGGCGCTAAAAATAAGGCAACAGCTGGCAGGTCCACAGCCAGGTCCCGGGAGGGCGGGGCCTGAGGGATCCGGTGCAGAAAGGCCGCTGCCGGCCCCGGCGGCCCAGGGGCGAGGAGGCAGCAGCAGCAGCCGCGGGCCTGGGCTGGCAGACCACGAGGCGCTTCTACCCCGAGAGGCTTCTACCCGAGCGAGCGGGGTCCTGGAGACGGGGCTCCGGGCGGCTCCGTGGCCGAGGGGCGGGGGACTTTACCAAGGAATCAGAAACCCGGGCCAACTTGCCTGGACGTGACCAGGTGTCAGGGCTGGGCGCAGAGCTCCCGCCTACCCCGCCGCCAGAGGGAGCCCAACCTTCCAGGAGGGAGGCCCCGGCCGTCGCCCGAGATCTGAGTGCTCCAGTGGGAGGGATGGGGGGAACCCGAGGCCCGCGGCCCCGGTGCGCAAGCACACACACTCACACACACAACACAAGAGGTTCCCGCGGCGAGGGGCGCTCGGCCTCCGCACTCCCCACTTTCCCACCAGGCCCCTTCCCGCGCGCTCCCCGCGGCCCCGCGCGCCCTCCCGCGGCCGCGTCCCCACCAGCCAGCCAGCGATTGAAACGTTTCCAAAACGGGCTATTTGTTTGCTCCCAATAAATCGATCGGCAGAGATTAAGAAATCGATGTGGCCTGGGTGGGCGGCGAATCGCTGGCGGGGAGGGGAAGGCGCTTTCGCCCGGTGCCCCAGAAGCAAGCGCGGGATGGGCGCGGGCCGGGGAGAGGCGTGTCCCGCCGCCCGGGCCACGCCCGAGGACCCACCCGGGCTCCCGGGGCGCGCGCGGGCCCTGCAGGCCGCCTGCCCCGGGCGGTGGGGGCGCGCGCCCGCCGCCCGCTCCCCTCGCCCCTGCGCGCCTCCTTGGGCTGCGGGTGTGACAGGCCGTGGAGGAGCAGCGGCCCTCAAGCCACTTGGAAGCTTTTGTGGCTCCTCCTCGGGCTTGAAAGGGGGTTTTGTGATGCGGGACAGATAAAAATGAGCGGCATCATATTGTTTGACAGAGTGATCCCGTATGATGAAGTGTCGGCTCGGAAGGGGGTGAAAATGGTGAATTCCTAAAAACCCAACCCTCGGCGCCGCCGCCAGCAGCAGCCCGTGGGTAGCCTGGAGGGACCCGGCGGACAGCCGGGCCGGGCCGCCTCGCCCCACGCCGTGTCGGGAAGATGCGAGCTTTCAATGCCAAGTCATTTTTAAAAGCCCCAATCTTGCCGGAGACCTTTCTCCTCGCGGATGAAAGGAACAATTTTCTAGAGAAAGGCTCGTTTTGATTAAATCTGACATGCCGCTGATAACTCCATGCTAATGTGAAATAATTAACATAATAGCCATAATTAAAAGCACGCTAACAATACCATAAATTTATCACACAATTTTACTAGCTTCCTGCCCCTAACTGCTCTCTCATCGTTAATTAAACGTGTTGCCTTTTACAGAATGGATGTTTATACATTTCCAATATAAATAAATTCAACACCATCCTCTCTCTTTCTCTCTCTCCCCCTTTCCCCTTGGTCTCTCGCCATTTGCAGGAACTCCTTCCTGGGCAGGGGCCCGGCGTGACAGACACCCTGAAGAGAAACGAAGTTTTGAGATGCAAATTTAAACACGAACACGACATTCGCCTTTTTTCCCCCACCCTCACCCCCACCCCGAAGCGATCTGGAGAGGTTTAGAAAGGTGGTGGGAAGTGCGTTGAAAATCCCACTGATCTGAACATAGAGATAATCTGGTGGGTTGGGGACCTGGGTATCAACGCAGCCCTTCCCACCGCCCTCGGAGGCGGCCACCCAGGCAGAGGCTGATCCTAGCTTAACAGACCTATGGAGATTGTCAAGAGGGAGCCGACTTGGGTTCTTGGGGGGATGGGGGGACAGGAAGCGGGGTACCTTCCAAATGGGCTCCACCCACGTTTTGTTTTCTCTGCTGTGGAGGGTGGCGGGCGCGCCCCGCACTGCGCAGAACCTGGCCCCATCTCCCGGGTTCTGAGAAAAGCGCCTCCGTGTGCGGGCGTGACTCTATCCCACTGGCGTCCAACGACTTATTCGCGCCATTGGCACAGTCTCTGACTTGGAAGAGGAGGAAAGGGACCCGGAGTTCCCTCCCGCCTGGCGAGGGTCCGGGGGCCCTTCCCACCTCCAGCTCTCTGGCCGTGCCCCTCCTTTGTGTTGACCACTTACGAATCCAAACTGGGTTATAATTAATTTCCCCTTCTGCGTCATAAATGGTTCCCCTTCTCCCCTCCCCACTTCATCCCGGAGAGCGCACACAAAACCTCCCCTCCCCCGAGGTGTCTCAATTTCCTTCCCATCGATCCGGACTTCACGTGTCGCGTTTCCTGTTGCTAGAACCCTGGCCCCCTCCACCACCAATGGCCAACCCCGTCCCCAACGGCCCCCCTCCGGGTGGCCACCACCCAGCTGGAGACCACAGACTCTGCCCACCCCCTTCTCCCGTGGCTGAGCCGTTTCAAACATTTGAACAGGTGAGACGGCTGGCTTCCACCTTCTTCCAATCTCTCCTGGGGAATTTGCTGGAGGGCCAGGTAGTTACTCTCATAGGAAGGGTGTGCGCTCCTCTTTCTGTCTCCCCCAGTAACCCTCCACCACTCAGAAAGTACTTGTCGGCATTTCACCCCTCCCCAACATCCCCATTCCCTCCACCACATTTCTCTTCTCCCAACACTATGTCACTTTCTCCCTGTACCTGTCTCGCTTCTTTCATCTCACTTGACCCCAAGTTTGGCGGTCACTGGCGACTTGTGGGCATTTAGCTGCAAAATGCAATTATTTAAGCAAACAGGATTTACTTAGCCTGCAAGCTAGTCAGTCGGCCCGGGGCAGGACCCCGCCTGCTCCAGGTCAGGCTCCCGCCCAGGCGGAGTCCCGCGGCGGCGGCGGTAACCTCCTTCTTCCCACCTGAGCCGCTCCTTCGCCTCTTTCCCTCCCCGGAGGTTGCGCGCTGGCGCTCCTGTCCTCCCGGAAGGAGGGAAGCCACAGCCGGTTTCCCAGCCGAGCACGGCAGCGGGCAAGTAATCGATACGAAGCGGATGGGCCGGGGCAGGCGCCAGACGCAGGGGCTGCGGCCAGTAGGTCCTGCACGTCTCATCATTTAGCTAATCGAGTCGAAAAGTTTCTGTAAGCGCCAGACCCGGCGTCAGATGGTAACACTGATTGAACAAGAGATTAGCACAATAGATCTCTAACCGAGGGGAAGCGTTGCTTTTCACGCTACGCACCGTAATTAATGGTATGAATCAATTAATTTGACTTTTATTGTGTCAAGGAAAAAAGCGCAACAAATGGAACTGGCGGCCGGGAGTGGTTCGTCCTCCCCCTCCCCGCCCCCCCTCCCCCAAGGGAGGTTACAAAGAGGCACCGGGGAATGGACGGTTCAGGTCAGGTCTTGGCCGGGGAGGTAAGAGACAGCGACCAGCATCGCCCAGGGAATCCTGAGAGCCAGCCCGGGCGGGACAGCGGAATCCAAATCAGGCTCCTGGAGGTGCCCCTTCCAGAAGCCGGCAGAAGACGGCCCCGGAAGCCGCCACCCTCCCGTGAGCGCACACGCACGTGCACGGGTTCAGGCGGCCCAGCCTCCTAGGCGGACCGTGGCTTGCGCTGCTGCGCGGCCCGATCCAACCACTGGATACTGATGCCGCCGATGAGAAGGAATTCCTGAATTTGTAAATTTCGGTTTCCTTTTTTTTTTTTTTTTTTTGTCTTCTGAGCTTCCTGTGGTGAGGCTGGGGTTACTCGGACAGGTGCGGCCACGACCTCTGTCTGCATCTGTGGGCAGTGGGCAGCCAGCTCCCACTCCGGTCGGGTTCCCGGGAGGCTGTAAACGGTTCCAAAGCCTTGCGGGCCACAACGCTGTGCAGCTGGGAAATCAACGCAACAGATGCATTTTAGAGTCAGGTGCAACCGGGGGAATCATTTAGGTGCAGAAAAACTTGAATGGAGCAACTGCCCCCACTCTTCCCCCCACCCTACCCCAGCCCCAACCTGGAAAGTCCTGCAAAGTGGGGAGCCGGTGGGTGAGGGTTAACCAACCCAGGAAATTATCTAATGGAGATGAGAGTCAATCTGGGTGAAACTGCGGGTCACGAAGTTAAGTCTCCAGATTGGGGTGTCTAAGGCCAAGGAAAGAGCGTGGGGGAGGGAGGGTGTCGTGGGTGAGAGAGACAGATTGCGGGAATCAGAATACCTCTGTCCACCAGGGATTTCATCTGTTTCCCAGTGTCTCCTGTAAATAGTTCACTAACTGCTTGTCCTCGAACCTCCCCCGCCCTTCTGCTCTTTCCTCTGGTGAGGCCGCCACCCCCCTCGCAGGCCTTAGCGCACAGACTGTGTTGGTCTCCCGGAGCCCGCCCCACGCGCCAAGCTACCAGGCGGCCTAAGAATGCAGGAGGCAAGAGACGGTGCGTCGCAGATTCCGGGTCAGAAGCCCCGAGCGCAAGGGCAAGGTCCGCGCGCCCCCGGTTTCCTACCATCACTGACTTTCCCGGCCGGAAAACCTCGGCGTGCACTGTCCCCATCCACCACCTGTCCTCCTCCTGCGGCTGCTTTCCGAGGGAGTTAAATCTCGGGAGGTTCCTCTAAGTATGAAGAGGAAAGAATCCGCATTAGTGAGTAGCAACGGAGAGCCCGGCCCCGCCGGCCAGCCCCAGGCCACCCCGGCTCCCAGGAGGCAGGGCCCAGCCACCGGGGGGAGTCGCACCACCGGCTCCCGGGCCGTCTGGTGCCGACCCAGCCCGGACGCTGCCACTCCGTGACAGGCCCCAAGTCTCTTCCCAGTCCCACTCAACTTACCCAGGCCGCTGCCAATCCCGGCTCCTTCCCCAGCGCTTCATTTTTTCTTCTTCTTCTTCTTCTTCTTCTTCTTCTTCCCACTTGCTAAGTTGTTTAACAACTCGGAGCAGCTAGTTATGGCTTCTTTATTTATAGGTGCCCTGTTATTTTACGTCGTTTTTATTTCACCCGGCAACTATTCTAATAGATTAATCAATAACCATTTTCTGACCTCCGGGAACCCCAGCTGATGCTGTGGACGCGGGAAAAAAAAATACATACACATATATATACACACATACACATAAATATGCCAACAACCAGACGGGAAAACCGAGCCGGTGGTCAGGGTTTGGGGAGAGGGGGGGTGGGAAGAGCGCTTCCCCTAGGTAGATGTTTCCATTGAATAAGCCCTGAGACAGGAGGAGGGGTCTTAAGTCTAATTTGCAAAAACGGAGCCGAGTGTGCAGCCCTTACTCTTTAAAGCTAAAAAAAAAGAAAAGAAAAAGAAAAGAATAAAAACCAAACAGACTCCTCTAAGTTTTTCTTTCAAAAGGGAGGGATGGGAATCTTGTTCTGTGCTTCCCCAGTCCCGGCCAAGGAGTGCGGGTGTAAGGAGGGGAGGAGGGGGGGGGAGGGAAAGGAGGAGGGGAGGGCAGGGCAGGAAGAGCCACCAGGTCCCACCGACGCTCCCGGGCCCACGCCCTCCTTCGCTCGCACCCGCGCTCCCTCACTCACACCCGCCGGCTCCCTGGGCCCCCGCGTCGGGCCGCCGCCTAGGCTGCGGCCTCGGGTCCGGCCGGGGCGCCCTCGGTGCCCGCGGGACGCCGGCGCGCGGCGCGGCGGGGAGTTGCGCGTCCCTCGTCCCTTTGTTGACAATTCCCCGAACCAACTTGAGTTTGGCCCGGCTCCGCCGTGGCCCTGACGTCACGCGCGGTCACGTGGCCCCGCCTCCCGCTGGATCTTTAAGTAGAAAGTAATCTATCAGGCCAGTCCTTAAAACGGGACTTTCGACTACGGGGGCTTCGGTGTCCCTGCGCCCCCTCCCCTCGTGGCCCCAGTCCGCGCCCTCCCGAGCTGCGCGGCGCCCGACGTCCCGCGCCCGCCGGCACGGCTCCCGCACCCCACCCCGGGCCCCGAGGCCGAAGCAGGCGGGCGGAGCGAGGGGGCGCGGCGGGGAGCAGCGGCCGGGGCCGGGGCGCCTAGGACCGAGCGCCGCCGGGGACCGCGGGAGAGTTTGCAGAGCGCGGCCCCGGGGGCCGGACGGCAGCGCCTGGGCCGCGCGCGATGCCGGGCCGCTGCGTGTGAGCCGAGCCGGGAGGACCCCCCACCACCACCACCGAGCCCCGGACGCCCCCCTTCCTCTCTCCCAGCACCCCATCTTCCAGGGGCACCCCCCAATCCCTTCCCCTTGAGCTCGGCGGCAGCGCCCGGCGGTCCCCCGCGTCCGCCGCTTCCTTCCCGCAGCCGCCACCCACCCCGCGGAGGGATGACCCTCTCCGGCGGCGGCAGCGCCAGCGACATGTCCGGCCAGACGGTGCTGACGGCCGAGGACGTGGACATCGATGTGGTGGGCGAGGGCGACGACGGGCTGGAGGAGAAGGACAGCGACGCCGGCTGCGACAGCCCCGCGGGGCCGCCCGAGCTGCGCCTGGACGAGGCGGACGAGGTGACGCCGGCGGCCCCCCTCCCCGGGCAGCCTCAGCCGCCGCACCAGCAGCCCTTGGCCCTGCCCAAGGAGGCGGCCGGGGCCGGGGCCGGAGCAGCCGGGGCAGCCGGGGGAGCCGGGGGCGAGGCGGGCGCGTCCGAGGCCGACGGCTGCAAGGGCGGCGGCGGCGTTGGCAGCGAGGAGGGCGGCGGCGGCGGGCCCGGCGCGGGCAGCGGCGCGGCGGGCGGGCTGGCGCCGAGCAAGCCCAAGAACAGCCTGGTGAAGCCGCCCTACTCGTACATCGCGCTCATCACCATGGCCATCCTGCAGAGCCCGCAGAAGAAGCTGACCCTGAGCGGCATCTGCGAGTTCATCAGCAACCGCTTCCCTTACTACCGGGAGA
>PVJN01017641.1:7770-40332 GCA_004026805.1 Lasiurus borealis
GGCGTTAGAAGAAGTTTAAGTTTAAAAAAATTTGGCTCTCAAAAGAAATTTCAACCATTGTACTGTTGATGTTTGGCTTTGCTGACTAAAGAGTTTGCCGACCACTGACCTAATAGAGCAACTGAATTAATCTGAAAAGTAATCATATTATTTTAAACCTTAGAGCACATATACTTATGTGAAGAAGGGGTTAAGTGTGTTATATGTGAATAGGCGGTTGCGTTTTTTTCATAAAGTTAAGTTTCAAGGCCTGTGTGAACGATTAAGGAGCTAATTCCGCTGTGAATCCAGCAAGCAGAACAGATAAGCAGGGTCAGAGCGACCCACCAAAAGTCAAAACATCATCCCATCCCCTGGTGACTAATTACAATAGCTGACATCTGCATAGCCCCAGGCCTGCACATAGCTGAGTTCCTCATCCTCCCCCCTTCCCCTTTATAATTCTGTCCCCTACACCTTGCTAGAAGGCAGGATTGAATACTTTTAAGTGCCCTGTCTTCTTAATCAGACTAATCATTACTGTCATTTTTAATTTCTTTGGTTTTGTGATAGTTTGTAAAATCCGGAATGCAGTGATGGTGCTTCGCAGACCCCAGCATTCTAAAGCAGAAAGTTTGCCGAGACCGGTTTGGCTCAGTGGATAGAGCGTCGGCTTGCGGACTGAAAGGTCCCGGGTTCGATTCTGGTCGGGGGCATGTACCTTGCTTGCGGGCACATCTCCACTGTGGGGTGTGCAGAAGGCGGCTGATCGATGTCTCTCTCTCATTGATGTTTCTGACTTTCTATCTCTCTCTCTTTCTCTCTGTGAAAAATCAATAAAATATATTAAAAAAGAAAAAAAAAAGCAGAAAGTTTGCTGCCTCCCTCGGACGTCTGCATCCAGCATGATCAGAGGAGGCACTACAGTTTCCTTCTTTTCCGGCTGCTCCAGTGGTTTTCAAATGTTTCCTTTTACTTAAATAGTAGAACGCGTTGCTTAAAATACACTTCTCGCTAGAAATTCCAACGTGAAAACAGACAAAAATCTAAAGTGACCCATTGGAATCAGGCCCCCAAGTCTGCTAAGTCCTCACCGCTTGGCAGTCACTGTGTCACTCAGGGGCAGGACCCTCGGGCTGCTGGGGACAAATTTTTTCACTATTTCTCACATCAGGGTCAAAGAGGATGAAAGCTCTAAAACACTTAGGAAACCTAAAATAGGTGCTGAGCTCTTGCCGGGGGTGAATATTTTTCTTCTTACCCCTTCCCTGGTCCTATGGTGAAACCCTCATACTCACTAGGGTTGCCTTTGGAGGTGGGGCCAGCCCCGGCTAATTAGGTTTAGATGAGGTCAGGAGGTCGAAGCCTCTGAGAATGTTATAAAAAGAGGAGAGACCGGAGTCTGCCCTCGCTCTGCCGTGTGAGGGTCCAAGAGGAAAGCAGCTGTCTGCACACCCATGAGAGGCCCTCCCCAGACTCTGAATCTGCCAGCACCTTGACCGTGAACTCCCCAGACTCCAGAATGTGCGAAATAATTGGCTGTTGTGTAAGCCACCCAGGCTTTGGCATGTTTTTGTGCAGCAGCCTGAAGGAAGGCAAGTTAGGTGCACTGTTTTTGCACTTAACTACATATAGGACCGAAGAAAAGGAGGATTTTACTAAACAGAAGGAAGAAAAGACACTCACTTCATGTTATTAAACCTGGTATCATAATTTTTTCCCCTCCAAAACAAGTTTTAAGGAAGAGATTTTTAAATCTTTTCAAAAGAGTTACAACCTTTGCATAATGATCATCACATGTCTACCGTAGTAGTGTAGGAAAGAAACTCAAGAGTCCCAAATTAAATTTAAAGTCATAGCTATATACTCTTGAGTAAATAAAGTGAAAGACCAATAACAAATTGTGCAGCAGAATAAAGCAGAAAAACACAAAGTTATTATTTTTTAAAACTTTGTAATTAAAATGATGATTGAAAGAGAAGATTTTAAGTAATTTTTAGTTCTTGTGTGTTTTAAACTTATGAGATTTTTCAGTCTCTCCAATGAATCCACTTATTTTCTTTTGTTTGAAAATGTACATTGAGTATTAGAACAAATGCTGTAGCTAGTATAAAGTTATATAGCTTGTTAGCAGATACATAGACGTTCATTGACAAGAAATTCCTTTACACACAATAAATATATGCAAAACCCCTTGCTCTTGTAATAGAGCTTTTTATGTGCCCATTTTTCTCCCTTAAATAAAATGGAAGGATTTTGTTACTTTATTTCCCACAGGTGTTCCAATAGTGTTTTTTTTTATTGTAAATATAAATATTGATGCAAGTTTATTGTTTGTTTTTTAGTATTTCTTTACATAGTGTGGGTGGTTCTTAACAACATTCCATAACAATATTTATCAGAACTTTTTGTCAGCCCCACAACATTTTAAGAAGACAGAAATACTTTATTTTTGACATACATGCCTGAATCAATGTTAGTATCCCTATAACTCCAGTAGGAATAAGAGCTCATTAGGTTTTTTTACACACACAAAAGATACCTGATGCATGACAATTCAAAATAATCCCGTGAAGCCATTTTGAAACTTTTGCTCTATCGCTTACTGAGAAATTTTAGATGGGAAATGGAGCCATTTAAAATATATTTGAATACTGGCTACAATTGGGAGAGTTCAGTTTAAGAACAGTGCCCTTTGAATATATGTTACAGGTCTTCACTCTAATTATCTGTGATCTCAAGCATATCACTACCTCCTTGGCTCTGACTTCATCATGTACATTGAAAGGGTTGGTCCAGACTGCCTCTAGGATATCCTTCTATTCCTCTCATCAAGGACGTCCATAATTAGGATATGATCCTTACACTTGGGCTCTAAAGAACCAGAAAATTTTTGATATGTCAAAGACAAGTTTTCCTTATGATCTTCATCATGTGGATCTCCACTATTAAAAAGAACACCACTGGTTAAAAGAAAACACCAAATCGCATTGCCAAGAAAGCACATCGTGATTCTTCTTCAACATTTCAGCTTTTCTACTATTCCTAATTTAAAGGAAACCTCAGCAATAGATAAATTCATCTACTCATTCACTATACCCTGACTACACACCATCACTATGGCATCGTTGGCTTTCTATGCAAGACCTCTTATTGGAATGTAACTCTCCCTTCTTGCAAACATCAACCTAAACATCAAGTGCTAACTCAGATACTTCTTCCTCTGTAAAGTTTTCTTAAGGAGATATGCCAGTCTACTTATACCATCTCTCAATGGTTTCAGGTGCCTTTGGGATATGATTCCATGTCATGTCAATACAACATGACATACAAGGCTCTTTGTGATATGGTTCCTGCCCTGGCCTCATTTATGAACACACTTATACGGATAATTAATAATAATTTATAATATACCAGACAATGAATCAAAATGATGAATCAGACAGGCCAGATCTCTGTCATCATGGAACTTGCATTCTAGTGGAAAAGATCAATGATAATATACAGGTAAACACATATATTGGGACAATAATTTCAGAGAGTGATATGAAGAACATGGAGCCGAAATAGATAATACAACTGAGGGGAGAGGGTGGATCAAGAAACATGATTGGAGAAAGAGGTATCTCAACAAAGACTGAAGAATAAGAAGATGTAGCCGAGTGAAACATCACGGGAAAAACATCGCAAGAAAGAATAATGTCAAAAGCAGAAATGAGCTACCTACGACATATGGTTGCAGATGAGCTCAGAGAAATAAGCAGGACCAGATCAATCAGGGTCTTAATGGGTAGGCCCTGTGGAATTTGGATTTCTCTTAGCGTGTTAGGAAGCTACAGGATTATTTTAAGCAGAGAGTGTCATGCTCTGACGTATTTTTGAATGATTGTTTTGGCTACTAGGAAGATAATGGATTTCATTGTTATAAAAATAGGAATTGGGAGAGGAGGTCACTGTGTAGTAACTCCATTTAGTCACTCCTACGAATCTTCACTTTCCCTTGGCTGTAACTTCCAGAATGTTTTTCCACTAACAGAAGAGTTGGACATGGAATTCTGTTTCATGGGTAAGGATACTATTTTGAGCAGTGATATTCTGTGATGTGGAAGTCACATCACATAAATGTTTTTTAAATGTAGCAATATCAGTTGTAATAAATGTAGCCTTTATCAATTCATTTCATTTATTCATCCACTAAATATTGGTTAAAAGTTAACATGTGTCAGGCACAATGCTAATTTCTGAGATTAGAGAGGTGACAATAATAATAGCTCAATAAATACCTGGAGTAGCTACAATATATAAGACATTTACTATACGGTAAGCTTTTCACACACTCTTCACATACATGGACTCATTTTTCTCACAATAGCTCCATGAACCATATGTCATTTGACATTTCGTAAATGAGACTAATAGAACAGAGAAGTTAGAGATTTCTACATGGTCATTCAAGTAGGACATGAAAATACAGAGTCTGGAATCTAGGAAGTCTAACTCCAGAGGCTTCACTCTTATCTATTCCATTAAAGCTCTTTGGAAAATAAAACACACAATGTCACTATTTTAAGGGAAGCTATTATTTGTTCATTAAGATAAATATTAAGCAAAATTATAAAAAGTATGGTAATAGCCACTGGTCATGAATTTTTGATAAAACTGAAATATTGACATCCCCTTAATAATTTCAGTGAGTTAAGAATGCAAGAAGATATGAGGATGTAAGAGCAATGGATTTGGCTATTTAGTTGTGAATTTGAAAGGAGAACATTATAAAATTGGAGGAAGAAATGGAAACTAACCTTTCTTTAAGACTAGAAGGCTCTGAATAAATTTAGAGACAGTGCAAAAGTGTCATTTGGAGAGGAAAAATAAAAAGTTTTAAAATAGGAATAAATTATATACATAGAAGTCCCTCCAGGTAGGGATGATCTAACTTTAGGTAGAGAAATTATATTTAGAACTAGAGGCTCGATGCATGAAATTCTTACACGGGAGGGGTGAATGGTCCCTTAGCCCAGTCTGCATACTCTCATAGTCCACAACCCCTTGGGGGATGTACACCTGCTGGCTTAGGCCCGATCCCCAGGCGGACATCCCTCTTACAGTCCAGAACCCTCGCAATCTGGGACCCCTCACTTCTTACCACCCACAGAGGAAGGAAAGGCTCCTTCCACTGCCACTATGCTCCCCAGCCATGAGCCTGGCTTCTGGCTGAGTGGCACTTCCCCTGTGGAAGCACACTGAGCACCAAGGGGCAGCTCCTGCATTGAGCAAATTAGGGTTTTATTATATAGGATTTGAAAGACAATTTTGTCAACTAGGTTTTGAAACAAAGAGCAATGAGGGTGGACCAGAAATAAAATGAGGTAAAAATTAAAGCTAGGATACGGATTTCACATTATATGGCCATATTAATAGAAATGTTTTATGGGACATGGATCCACCCATAACTTAACAAATATCCATCTGCCTATGTCATTTAATCCTTGCTGAAACAATACTGGAATAAGGTCAGAACTATGTTGCTTATAATTTGTCATGCTATACAAGATATTCATACTAATGTGAAGTACTGTGTATAGTAATTATAGGACACATCATCACAAATCGTCAGCTATTATCACTTTGTTTTCATAGACTTTCTAAAACACCACAACTCAATAACCCCTTCAGCCACTGTCAGATAAAGTCAGTCTAGTTGTGATGCCTGATAATTTCAAGCAACATCAGACCCCAGTAAAATAACAATGGTGTTTTAGAAGGGACCATTCAGGTATGGAAGCACCCTTGCTATCAGCTAGGATTTAGGTGGTAATTTCATATTGTCCCATGTGTCTAAGACATGTTCACATGATAGATCATTTGTGTCTGAATATACATAACTCAAAGCCATCTGTGAAGCTATGAATGAATGAACAAATATGGAAATAATCACAGGAGAGATTGAGAGAGAGTGCGGATGTTACCAGAACTTCTCCACAAACCCGGGTAAATGAATGCATCAATGTGTCTGAGCACTCATTACTCCACAGGGGATTGGGTGTCACCCACCATCATCAAGAATAGGTGTTGGCACCACATACAGCTCATCCATCATCAGGCTGCAGCCGTGTTAACATATGCTGCTTTGGTGCTAATCGTGTTTGTTTTTATAATCAACGTGGATCTGCCCTTCATCATGCCAAAGAGATAAATGTTAGCTGAGAAGAAACAAACCCGGAACATAACATCACGTATTCAACCGGATTCATGCGTCACTGCTCCCACACCGGGGCACATTCCCAAGCCTCAGACCTGAAGAATCTCAAAGATCTCAAATTCAAGATCTTAGGATAACTGAAAAGTATAGAAAAAACAAACAAACATGTTTTTAAGAATTACACTTGACATGAACTATTTGGAGAACTCTTCGTTAAAACCTTAAATTCTGATATTGATTGTATGCCACTGATTTAACTATAGATCACCGAATCAATAGCATTCTATTTAACGGAGGCTATTTAGAGATTAGGATTTAAAGGCAATTAAATTTGAATAATGGACAGCCAGTCTTGCTTTAAAATGTTAAAGTATAAGATGTGAATAAAACGTTTTGCATTTTAGCAAAACCAAAAATCCTATAATCAAACCTGTATAGTAACGTGCCACAAATACTTATTGATTAGGCTAGGTCTGATTAAGTGTAAAGGCTAAATACAGTATTCTCCCTCTCCCAATATAGTTGCAGTTTTCATTATGTTTATGACTGGACTTCAGTGTAACAAATAAGAATTTGTGAATTAAGTAGTTTATTCCAAATCTCTAATTTACCATCTGCAAACCAACTGTAAGTTCTTAAACAAATTTCCTAAAACGTTTAGAGAAACTTTCTTCTTACATGTTTACTTTGTTTTTTGCTCTTATGTCAACAAAAGTTTCGCTAAGTAAAAATATTCAATGCAAACTTTTTTCAAATATGATAATTCCTACATTAGGAAGTAAACGATTAAGGCTGTTAACTATCTAGCTGCTAAAATCACTTGGTTGTAATTTTAGCAGCTAGATAATTTGTTATTGTTGTTTTAAGGTGTGTTGTTTTTGTAGTTGTTGTTTTTCGTGCATATGTACTTGCTATGAGTAGGGATTAGTCATATTGCATCTCTCTCACCCAGCTTTTTGCCAAGTCTTTCTCATTGTGCTCTTTTTTTCCTTCCAGTGCTTGGTTGGCTTCCACTTTGTGGCTTTTGCATTTGACTTTCAGGTCTGTGATTGTAGTCAACTCACTGCCTTGTTACTCATTTTGTATCTTTCCTGTGCACTGATCTAATTTGCTCTTGAGACAGAGAATTGCTTATGTGATGAATTTCAAGTAACTTTCCCTCCTGTTCAATTTTTCCAAATTGTTTCCTTCTTTTATAGTCTACTTTTATTAGAATATTATTTCTTAAATATATTCTTTATTTTATTTGGTACTTTAATTCAGATCTTGAATCTTATAGTTAAAGCCAGGAGATTTTATGGATATTCAAAGGATTTTCAATGCTCCTCTAATTGGTAAATACATAATGTAAGCAGAGTATTTATTTATTATAAAAAAAACCCTCCAATTTTAGTGTGAGGCTAAATTATCAAGAGAGAGTCTGGAGTGGTGATTGAGCACAAATACTCTGGAGTCAGTTTATTCAGGTTCAAATTCTGGCTCTTCCATTTCTAGCTATGCATCTTTGGGCACATTACTGAATCTCTCTGTGTCTCAGTTTCTTCATTCGTGGAATGACAGTGATGCTGTTACCTAATATAGAATTGTTGTGAAGATAGTTAATATATGTAAAGCACCGAAAGCAGTGCCTGAAACATCGCAGTGAAAATATTTACTTAGTTTTGACTTCTCTGACATCACTATCATGTCATTACTATTGTTATTTCTAGTGTAAACACTTATCTTTATGTAACTAGTGTGTGTCTGTGTGTGTGAATACCCACACATACAAATGCTACTCACAGTATTGTGAAGATTAGTGTTTAAAATTCAAAAGTACTCCCTCAAATTTCCAGGGGTCTGTGTGCATAACACAATCCTTTACTTCATCTTTTTCCAGTATGTACTTTATTTGCAATCTCACAGACGCGAGCTTTTCTTAATGAGCCTCATTGCTTTCAGAAAAGATCACTTATATGCTAATAGGAATGAGAAGCATGGACAAATGGGAAGTAGACCAAAGAAATCATATTTCTGCCCCCCTAATAGTGCTTCATAGAAGAGCAAATTGCCAATCAGTAGCAACATGGATAGGGAGGTAAATGATGATACATGTTCACTCACTCTTCCCACACACTCAGGTACCAAACATTTCAGGCTGATTGGAATCTATGTAGCACGTATTCAGTCAGTTTATGTAAATGTAAAAACCTGTGAAATTTTACATTTTAGAACACATTGACGCATATCATAATTCTTTATACAAATGTTAATATACTGCTGTAATTGACGTTCACCTAATTCCCTGTAGCACAATCATGCCCAAATTAAAACTGATAAATGCACTATCTGTGCCTCCTCCTGCTGCTGATTACCACTACAGGAAAAGTTGTATTTAAATGAAAAAATAATCACGTTGCTCAGTTCAGAGTGAGGTATTCTCATCCACACTTCTCTGAATTAAATCAAGCCCCTTGCCTTTAGCAACCTTCATACAGATCACACTGCATGATAATACCATCAGCTCCTTTACTGAGCACGTACAACAAAAACAAGAATTAATAACCAAAAAAAATTAGCCCTTGGGTAATTTTCTTCTGTTATTTTGCAAATACATTTACCATAGCAAGACTATAATATCCCCAAGAGCATGGAACCGTGACTAGTTAGTCCCCATATTCTAGAGTGATGTGTACTCACTACATATTTATTGATCAGGTGAATGAGAGAACCAAAGCATTTGGTTCTCAGAAAGACCTTAATGGTCACTGACTTCTCACTAAGAACCAGGGGTTGCCATGGTTATGTCTATTATTGTGCCCTACGTTTTATTTGTGTATTCACTTCTCTTGTTGCATGAGACTCGCCTTCATGAATCCTACTTCCTATTTTCACTTGACTCTAAGTTTTACGAAGCATGTAACTATGAGGTATGGGGTTAGGCGTGTTAGGAGAAATCTAGTATAAATTGTTCATTTGTACATTTGAAATTCCTGAGCTGTTTGGATATGAGTTAATTGAAATATTTTTAAATATATTGTATTGATTTTTTACAAAGAGGAAGGGAAAGAGAGAATTAGAAACAATGATGAGAGAGACATCAATCAGCTGCCTCCTGCATGCCTCCTACTGCAAATGTGCCCGCAGCCAAGGTACATGCCCTTGACCAGAATCGAACCTGGGACCTTCCGGTCTGCAGACCGATGCTCTATCCATTGAGCTAAACCGGTTTCAGCTGAAGTTTTGTTTCATAAAATGCTTGGAAGCCTGCCGGTGCCTTTCATCTCCTGGGCTTGATAGTATGTCTCTTCTAGTTCCTTCCTGAGAGTCTCCATATCTCAGAGTCGGTTAGAGAAAGAGGTTTAAGTAATGTGAGAGTGACATAACATCTTGATAGAGAGTAGGATTTCACAGAAACAGAGTCACTTGTCAGTTCAGTGTTTTCCACTCAACAGAGTTGGCCTGGCTGACAATAGCCATTAGGCACTTGATCAGTGTGCTCAAAATAACTCTAACTTTTTCCTCATTTTTATTTTCTACCTTTCTGTGAACATAAAAGTTTTTGTGATAAAGCAAAAAATCTCCTCTTCTGGATATTTTATATTTAGAATTTGAATTACCCACGCCTGCATAATTTCCTCCGCTTAAAGTCACAGCTTTATGGTAAGAGACAGCTCAACTGATGTAGGTAATAGGAAGTAGAGTTAGAAATGTTGACTTAGTTTAAAATCTGTGCCATTTTTCATTAGGGCTCCACATCTCTACAGATGAGACAGTTTTCCCAAAGACAAAAGGGAAAATGAAGTGTGACTACTTTTCAAATGGAGAGTGTGCATTATACATTTATATTTTAGTTATCAAAGCCTGAAACTTGTGAAGGTATTTCTCATCAAGGTAAAATGAGTACAATTGAAAAGGAGAGATCTGACCTTGTTTAAAAAAAGGGCAAAGGAGATTACATTTTCTGAGAACTTTTCTAATCTTACTATCTTCAGTTATTATGAATTCTGTCTGAAGAGCATGCATAAAATATTAAAATCTCTACTAACTTACAAACATCATAAACAATGGCTCCCAGCTACCATAAACCACCAATATGTTATGGAATGCAAAGTAACATATAGTTATTTAATATGATACTATGTCACCTGTACTTCTACAGACAGTTTGGTTTTGAGACAGAAGGTTAAAAAGTATCACAAAAGAGCTGAGAAAAAGGAAAAATAAACTGATTTAGAAAGAAAGATATTAAGTGATATTTCAAACATAAGGGGTATAAGGAAGAGAATAAAACAAGAGTAATGTGAAAGTAAACAAGCAAGACAATAGCAAAGGTCAATAAATAAACAAACTAACAAGGCCGCTTTTGAAATCTCCTAAGGATCTATTTCACCTATTGTATCTTAACTCCAAAGGCAAAAATTACCTGTGAACACATGATTATCTACTCATTGTATAGTAGAAAAGGACTATTGTGTCTTTAAAAAAATATTTTGTGTATGTAGAATTCTAGGAACTGAAAGACCTACAAATACCTTAAGACAGAAATGTACCCCTTGCAAATACTCAAATAAATGTTGGCTTGTTGTTAATTAAATCATTTGCATATGCTTTCATTTATTTTCAGCACAAAAATATTAACTCGTGAACATTTTTTCATTAACCACTTCATCATTTCCATTTTCACAATCTCAATAAAATGCAATTTATTAAATTAAATAAACTTAGTGGCCAGAAAAGTTACCTTGGTCACAGTGAGTGGTTTGATTCAAGACAAAGGTAGAAAAAAAATTGAAAAATAATTACTAATATACATGTATACATATATACTTATATATCTTCCTATACAAACAAGAGTATGTGTATATGATGAGAAAATAGAGGTCCCTAGGATAATATTTAGTTGATATCACAAACACACTACAAAAAAATAGAAGAAGAAACATAGGGAGAGAAAAGGAGAAAGAGAAAGGAAGAAGGAAAGAAGACAAGAAGAGAAAAAAAAGAAAACTAAACCTGTTTAACCGCTTTTCAAATAGCTGTTTTGTCAGCTCCCATTACATGTTTGGAATACTTAAAAGTCCTTAAAAAATCAGGTTAAAATCATTACTATATAAATCTGTAGCCTCTAAAATGTTAAATGTCACTACCTAAGGAGATTCCATGCTGCATAGAAAGCAAAACGAAGAATGATTTTCAGTAAAATATATGTCTAAAAATTTTAAATTTCTTGGAATGCAAAAATTCAGACATTTGGAAACATGTTAAAAGAATGACGATATTGATATTTCAAACTTTTAAATACACAACACTGTACTTCCCCGAATATTCATGGATCAATTAAATATTAAAATACAAATATTACCTTTCAAAAAAAATCCAATTGTACTTTTAGGAAATGGCTCAAAATCCATCTTTCTCATTTATTGCTTGATTCTACTCTTTCTATTCTGTCTTCTTCTTTGCAATGCCTCTGAAAGTAAAAAATCTCAATTTCTTTGATGCTGCTATTAATCCCTTTTCCCAAAGCTTTTGTTTGGATAGGACAGAAGAATCAGATTGAACTAATCTCAAGAAAAAAATTAAAAGCCAAAAGGAGAGTAGAGCCAAAAGTAACGTAAGCAAGTCCTCCCGCACTCAGTCTCTTTTAAGTGTCCGGCCAGTGCACTCTCCATGTGTATATTCGATTACTATCAAGGGACTGTAAATCATGGGACATGTCTTGAGCGGTCTAATGTCCACAAGGGAAATGAGAGTAGATGCTGCAATGATTTCCATTTGGCTCACTGACTTTGAACTCAAACGACCAACAGCTCTCACTCGACTGAATTTCCTGCCTGAAAGATTTGTATGTATGTAGCATGAATGAGAAAAGCTATTGCTACAGTATATGAGTTTTTGCATACGTTTTCTCAGATTAGTTAAGGAGTTAATTATTTCACTATGTTCCTCCTACTTTAGTGAGGACCAGTCCATGGTTTCACAAGTCTTATATGTTTCTGTATGAAGCTTGCAAATGCTTCCTTAGCCCTTCCCCTGCAGGAGGGGGTATATTCTGGGCTTTTGGGAATTGCAGGATGGAAAGCCTTCAGTGGAGAGAGGTAGAGAAGAAGCTGGCAATCTGGCCCAAGGGTCGTATTTATTTATTTATTTATTTATTTATTTATTTATTTATTTTCAACCCAAAGATCATATAGAAGGCGACCATCGGTCTTGCTGATGGGGCTTCTTGATTTGTGTCTTAGAAGACTATTAGGGACCCAAGTGTTTGATTGCCTCTTACATTCAGAGACCACAGGGGACCCTCCCGCAGCTACCATTTGGTATAAACCGTCACTCCGGTTCTAAATTGGACAATCCATGAATCACGGGTTCACAATTCTGGGACCTACACGTTTTCGGTCTCCAGATGTGAAGCAGACTTGGAATTTTATGTGTGTATTCAATGCCTTTCTGGCGCTAAATTGGGACCTTCTGTGGAAGGCATTTTAAGTTTTTTTGTTTTTTGTTACATGCCAGTAATTTTTTAAACAAATAAACAATTTCTCAAAAGGAGCATAAAAGAACTGAAATGAATTAAATAATTGTGAAGTTCAATACTATCAATTTATAATTAAGGGCATTTGGCATCATGGATTGATAAAGTTTTATTTTGTTATGTTTTGATGCCAAGTTTATTCTGATGAATAAATAATTTCTACCTTCATATTCACTAACCTACCTGTTATTAGTTGTAAAAGTAGTCAGGAATACCTTAAGTATACCAGCCTTTTTCCTTTTTTTGTTGGATATTATTAACTTATTCCTACCAGAAATGAAATGTATAATTTAAATTAATTTGAATTTTTTTCTCAAGGTACTAATAAAAATAAAGTTACCAGAATGGTCAAGATTTAGATCTGAATAAAAATGTTATACTTCTTAATTGAAGATGCAGCAATGGCTCACTTAATAATTTTATAAGTTGAATTAGAAGAATTTTTAATTTATAAAATAATGATGTTTTATATTTAACACATCAGAATGTCTCAAAATTCTCCTTTAATCTATACAATAAGGAGAACAAACCCTTCTAGACTCATTCATCTTACTCTCTTGTAAGTAAAGGCTCCTCAATTTCTTTTAGATATTCCAATTTAGACAGTAATAAAACTATAGTGAAATTATGTTACTACATTAATATACTCATATTTCAATTCACTTGGAGGATAAAACATGTCTGTTATTTTTTGGGACATGTTTATACCATACCTACACTTTAGCTTATTTTTCAAATGACAGTCATCTAATTTCTCTCATAGTAGGAAAAAAAAAACTAAACTTTTATACACACCAACTTTTTTTTTTTAATATGAGGATCTCATTTAAGATTAGGCATTTCAATTTTTGTTTGTTTTTAGTAGGTATCTAAACTTTCAAAATGTTTAACTAGGTATCTAACTTTCAAAATGTAAGCCTCCATTAAAAAATAATAGCTTTATATATTATAATTCATGGATTATAATGACATTTTATATTCAAACACTTAATTATAGAATTATGAATACAAAATAAAAGTTATCAATTTTTTTAAGTGCATGTACTCATTGCTTATTGTATAATATTTTGGATTCATTTTTCCGACAGTCATTTCAAACTGAATAATGTTTGGTTTAGTTTTCTTTCAAATTAAACTTTAAAAAAAACTCACATGACCTAGAAAACAGTGAATAACTTTCAAACCAGAAATTTTCACATATTCAAAATGTTATTTGTAAATTATTACTTAATTTGATTCAAAAAATGTACCTTTAGATTCTAAAAACACAATCCTAAGTATTTTACTTTGGAGTTTGGGCCTATTTATTAGTTTACAGTAGATTCAAACTAGAAAACAGTAAATGGAGAGGGGGATACTATTTAAAGTAGCCATCCTAATTAATTTTACAGAAAAGTATGTGAAAATAAATCTTTCAAGCATAAACATTTTATTACATTATGGCAAAGAAGATGATTGTAAATGATCAAATATATTCAGTATTTGACATTAAAATATGCCACAATAATATGACCCGCTATATTAAACACATCATTAAAAGATTACATTCTGTTTTTCTCATACTCTAGTTGACACTGTTCCTGTTTTGTTTTGTTTATTCCAGCCACCTGACAGTTCTTGCCAAAATCCCTAAATTTAAGTGTCTAAGACTTAATTAGAACCGATCTAAATTTGAACATTCTTACTGTCACCTTTAGTTTATAGTGTCCACTGGGTAATTAATTTCCTAAACTTACATGTTTTATGTAAAGATATTAGCAAATGGTGGTTTAAGCAAACCTAGGGGACAGAGTTCTGGTCAAGATGGCGCAACAGATAAATGCTGTGCTCGCCTCCTCCCACGACCATATCAAAATGACTACATTAAAGAGCAATCAACCTGAAGAGCCATCTGAAGAGAAGCTTCCTGTAACACAGTGGTTCTCAACATGTGGGTCGTGACCCCTTTGGGGGTCCATTGACCCCATCATAGGGGTCACCTAAGACCATCAGAAAACACAGATATTTACATTACAATTCACAGCAGTAGCAAAATTACTGTTAGGAAGTAGCAAAGAAAATAATGTTATGGTTGGGGGTCACCACCACTTGAGGAGCTGTCTTAAAGGGTCCCGGCATTAAGAAGGTGGAGAACTACTGCTGTCACAGAAATCCTGTAACTAACATATAAAGAAGTCCAATGGAGACTAGCAGGAGGGGCAGAGACAAAATGGGTTGATCCCACACCTCGTGTGGATGGTGGGCCCTGGGAGGGATCACTCACCTGCAGAGGTTCCCCCTGAGGAGCTGAGTCGCTGTCTTAGAGCGGGATCCCCAGCCCAGAGCAGCAGGGCCTGGAAGAGGAGCTCTACAACATCTGGCTGTAAAAACCAGCAGGGATTCTGTCAGTCTTTCTGGCTGAGAGGAAGACTGCTGGAAAGCCAGGTGTTCCTCTTAAAGGGCCCGTGCACTGACTCACCTGTAGGCACTCAGTCTGGCTCAGGTGGAAAGGCAGAAGCTTACAGGGAACCAGAGACACATAGGGAGAAACGGAGTTGTGTGCCTTTGAGGCAAGAGCTGGAGAGACAGCAGACACAGTCCCTATGTTGATGGTGGGCTCCATCTTTCCTGTGCTGACCCCTTCCTACACAGGCTGAATCTGAACCTGCATTAGCCTGGGGAGCATGAGTCTCCATTCTGATGGATCCCTGAGAACCTGCCCCATCCAGTTCTGGCACCACCAGCGGGCATCCAAACACTGCATGCTTCTCAAACTGTTATGTAAACTTCAAGAGGAGGGAACCTTCCAAGCCCATATGAGGAGGCTGGCATTATCTTCATTCCAAAACCAGACAAAGACCAAAAAAGTTATAGGCCATTAGCCCAAATCAACGTAGGTGCAAAAATCCTCACCCAAATATTAGCAAATAAATTCAGCAATACATTGAAAAGATCATACATCAAGATGAAGTGGGATTTACTCCCGGGATACAAGGTTGATGTAATATCCCCAAATCAATTAAAATGATATACCTCATAAACAAAATGAAGAATAAAATCTTATGATCATACCAATAGATGTAGAAAAAGCACTCGACAAAATCCAGCATCCATTTATGATAAAAACTCTCAGCAAAGTGGGAATAGAGGGACATACCTCAACATAATAAAACACATACATATCAAACCCACAGTTAACATTATACTCAATGGGTAAAAGCTAATAGTATTTTCCTTGAGATCAAAAACAAGACTAAGGAATCCAATTTCACCACTTTTATTCAACATAGGAAACGCATTTATAACTGTATGTGGTAAATGTTAACAAGACTTACTGTGATGATCATTTTACAATAAAGAGAAATATTTGATCATGTTGTATACCTGAAACTACTATAATGGCATTATGTGAACTATACCTCAATAAAAATTAAAAAAACAAAAACAAAAAAAATCCAGAAATAAAACTGTTTCTGCAGGAGAATTTTCAAACTTTAAAAGCGTTGATTTTTTCTTTCTGTATGCAAACTTCTATTGAATGCATATGGAGTGTCAGCTATGAAGCTATGCTATATTAGCATAAATTCACTCATAGATATAAGAAATAAAATGGTAGTAAACATTTTTTAAATTTATTTTTTAATATATTTTATTATTTTTTTTTACATAGAAGAAGAGAGAACGATAGAGAGTTAGAAACATCAATGAGAGAGAAACATCAATCAGCTGTCTCCTGTACACCTCCTACTGGGGATGTGCCTGCAACCAACGTACATGCCCTTGACCAGAATCGAGCCTGGGACCTTTCAGTCCTCAGGCCGATGCTCTATCCACTGAGCCAAACCAGTTAGGACGGTAGTAAACATTTTAAAAATACTTAATAAGGGAATAGGCCAAGTGACAGCCCAGAACAGTTCAAAACATCAAATTCAATATTTGGGGAGAAATATTATTAAAGCACATGAAGAAAGAGACATCTGTGAAATATTTTAAGACACTGCAGTCTGTAGCAGCAAGTTATATTAAAGTATATATTTGTAAACAAACTTCTTCTGATGTCCTTGAGATGCACATTTAAAAACACATTCCTGATGGAATCCATATGCTGCTCAACGCTAATTACATATGTAGTTCTATTTACACAAAGCTAAGAAATCTCATTAGCATTAGATTAAATTTGTGGAGTCAATTTTAGTCTCTTTCTCTCCCTCTCTCTGTCTCTCTCTCTCTCTCTCTCTCTCTGTCTCTCTCTCTCTCTCTCTCTCTCTCTCTCTCTCTCTCTCTCTCTCTCTCTTTGCATCTATGTACGACATTGCCATTCTTCAATGACATTCACAATATAAAAGATCCTTTAAAAGAAAATACTGTTATTTCCCATCTGAAACTAAAATTGGTCTCAAAAGTCAGTGAATTGTGGACTACACACGGTTAACTCTCAAACTTTGTGCCACTTTTTAAAAAAGGGAGACTTACCCCACAGAGTTAACTAGAATATCTTTGAGCTTTTATTCAATGTGAATGAAAACTAAATTGAGGTTGAACATTATTTTGATATTATCAGAGTATTGTCAAATGAACAGCCACATTTCATAGGTAACTCTGTAAAGACTGGGTTTGCTGACAGTTGCACTTAATATCACCTATTACTTTTTAAACACGTATCTGTAAAATCTTGGTATTTAAGGAAGTACTTTAAAGTAATGGTTATAATTGGTTATTTTGTCAATTCTGCATCTTCTAATTATTTTGAATTTAATTACTTAATAGGTATGCTTAACTGATATGATTCCAAAGGAATGTAAAGTAATAACTGTTAAGCTATTAAAATATAAACAAAATTTGTCATGTAACAAAAATCTCAAATCATTTGAATACTAATTAAAACCACTGTCAATTGATCTCTTTCTAGACAAGTGTACACAAATTTATATATAAGCAGATACTGTATATACTAATAATTTTTCCCTTTGGCATATTTCACATATTTCATAGCTGACACTCCATATGCATTCCCTTTGACATCTTTCACTATATGTTACCATCTGTTTTATTGTGAAGATATATATATATATATGTATATATATATATATATTGAAATATATACATCTTCACAAATGTACATGTGCACCCACACACACACACGCACCCACACCCACACATACACACATTTAGTAGCTATAGACCTGTTCTCATATCATTATGCAGATTCTTACCTCAAATAAGACCAAAACACTTGGAGCTCCAGTTTTTTTAAAGGGCACAAGTGGGCGCTACATATGCCCTACCTACTCACATAGAATTCAGGAGCATTTGATAAAGAAATATAAGTGAAAGCACTCCAGAAATAGGATTATAGCTCCAAACCAATGAAGTAATCACGGGCACATTTGTTAGTGTTTGGTTTCTACACTTAAAACCTAATGATGCAGAAGGGGGAAAAGGCATGTAAGACACAATAAATATGGGCTAAATTTAAGAGCCAAACACAATGAAACTAAAGATTCTTCCTAATATATATGGTGATTTTAACTTTGATAATTATAGTAGTGGAATAGCTCATCAATTCTTCTGAAAGCAAACTATTATAGCCTGTCTGTCTGCTGGTACAGAATTGTGCAAATTTTATTGACTTATTTACAGAGAGGAAGGGAAAGAGAGATAGTTAGAAACATCTATGAGAGAGAAACATTGATCAGCTGCCTCCTGCACACCTGCCACTGGGGATGTGCCCGCAATCAAGGTACATGCTTTTGACCGGAATTGAACCTGGGACCCTTCAGTCCGCAGGCTGACGCTCTATCCACTGGAATAGCTCGTCATTTCACCAGCGATAAGTTCCATTATGAGAGAGCTGTCACAGAGGTTAAGGAATGGGGGAAGGAAGGTACGCATACATACGCTGTTACTCTGGTTGGGCAGCACCATTTCAGGGGTTTTACAGCTACATGCGTGTTGCACATAGGAAAGATCAGAAAGCAAAACCAAAATAAAAACCATTGAAGGGTTAAAATTATATCATTAGACTACATTTCCACCTCAAAATACAGGTAAGGTACAGGGGGAAAAGCGTCCTTGAATAACTTAAATAATAGTGTGGTCCATCATGCCTGATAAACAGAACATTTGTCCTGTAGTCAAAATCAACTCTCAAAGAGAAACTCTAATAATAACTATTTCAAATGAATTTTTAGATTTTTGACTTGTTTCTAAATAAAGTTAACCAATTATATAATTTTTATACACTAAAGTAATAGAATCTGTCCTCTTATTATTGATATAAAAACTCACCTGATACTTAAAAACAAATGTAATATCAGCCATGCCTTTAATACATGTTTAATTAACTTTATTTACATAGGTATTCTATTTCTTAAAGATACATTAGTGTTTTACCAAAAAAAAAAAAGTACTAAAGAGTCTCCAAGAAATTTTAATTACTCCAAACCAACTCCTTAATATGACAGTTCTGTAATCCTATCTTTCCCCCCCAACCCCAATTTATATAGGTTGATAGTTAGGAAAGTATAACCAGAAACCACGGGCTTATATTTTATTCAGATTTTACGCTTTATAATTATACCACTGAATGACTTTAATACACTTTAGCAATATGAATGCTGACTCAAAGGTGTTACAGGCACGCTACTTTGGTTGACAAAATAACATCAACGTAACAACTTTGTATTTGTTAACTAATTTTGCGCAGTCATCAAGAAAAGCTCCTGCTGTAACCTTAATATAACATATGAATGTCTGAGAAGTGTTTCAGGAATTAGGTGGCTGCAAATCTCCGCTGCTCTGTTTCGGAAAGCAGACTGTTATAGCCTGTCTGTCTGCCGGTACAGAATTGTGCAAACAGACACCCTCCACCGCACTCAGATTACAGGCCAGGCTCAGTGTGATAACTAGCATGGTTGCATTCATGGCATAACATTCATGTCAGGTGAAAAGGGGATCTTAAAGGAGCAGATTTAGTGTTTAATGTAAATTTTAATAATTTTTTCTATGATTTTTAGGAAGTCAAATATAGTGCATTGTTTCATATCTTTTTTTTTCTTTTTTTCTGACCAGCATATGTTTCATTCAGTTCCTTCAGGGAATCAACCAATCCCCTAGATAGAGATAAGCATGTAACCAGTTCCCCTGGCAATACTGGCAGGAGTAAAAAGGGTGGGCACCAATGTTAAGCGGAGCCAATCAGAGTCTTTCCTTGTGATGGACATAAACAAAGCGGTTCTTTTGTAGGAGAGAATGAAGTGAACCCATGAGATGCCAGCAGAGATGAGAAATGGGTGGTGATATGGATTGGGAAATAATTGAGTCTCCAATGCCATCTGATTTGACATTCAGGTCTTCCTTTGAATATGAGTCACTAGAGCAACTTTTGCAACTCGGTGGTCCAATAAGTCACCTCTTCTTGTCTACGCTATTTTAATTTAGACATCTCTCACGAAAGATGAAAGAATTCTGACAAGTACATCAAAGAGCTGCTATTTAGAACCTCTAGGTTGGATGGCTAGTAATCAACAACCATCAACACATACTTATTGGTTTCCAAAAAATATATATAAAATTTCAAAGCACTTCTCAGGTGCCAACAAATTTAATCATCACAACAACCTTATAATATTGATGCTTTTATTATTGCCATGCGAATGATTAAGAAAACTGACACAAAGAGATATTTTGTAATTGCCCAAGGGCACACCACTGATAAAAGGGAAATTCTGAATTTGAATTCAGACCTACTGACTCCAGTGTCCAGATTCCTAATCTTGACTCTATATTCTCTCTCTTGACATGAATTGAGATCTGATTCAGTAACTAGTTGAGTGCGGTCATATCTGAAACTTGTATATTTTTATCTCTAAAAGAAGTATACTATTTCCTACTGTAAATATTGTTGTAGGTATAGAAAAAGATAATGCTTATGAAAGCAGTTTGGAAACTGCCTAGCACTAGAGAAATGTCAGTTCATATTATAAACATGTAAATACATTAAAGCTTTATCAGTTATGAATCTTGTAATTGAGTTAACTACAAAATTTAATCAACATGTTTCAATCAATAACATCTCAGGAAAGTAGATACAAGGGTCAATTTATATGTCAAAAAGCAACTTTTAATCTAAATTAAACTAAATAATTCTGCTGAATAAAATCTGTGTTTTTTTTTTCACTAACAGTGATGATCATGCCTCAAATAAAATTAACTTAAATTGTACTATCACTTTAAATTTTCAAAATTGCTTTATATTTTTACCTTGTTTAGCATATTTCAGTGTCTTGGGAAATGAATTATATTTATTTTCCCCCTGTTAATGTCAATCTATTGCTACTGGGCAAGTTTTAGTAATAAGTTTTCTGGATGACAAAGCTTTATGCAGCTCACTATGAAGCTCTCATAAATGAAAAATATGGAATATTTATTCAAATCTGCTTTTGAATTCCTTTTTTTTCCTCACTTGAAGACATTAACATCTCAGAATTTGCCCAGAATATTACATGTAAATAAAATTACAAGAGAATATTCACTACAAAGACCAAATTACACATCTGTACCCAATTCTTTATTGGTAATATAAAAAAAAACTTTGTATAGTATATAAGTAATTCATGCATTTAATTTTTCTTCCCAACTCTGGAACTTTAAGCTAACCATTATGCATTTAAATACTCAAATTCATGTGCATTTTCATACTCAAATATATGTTGGCAAATACTTGACAACAGAACTATGCTGATTAATCTTACAATAAGCAAGTGGATCTTTACTACATATTATTTAGTTGCCAACTTCAAATCTTATATTTATAATATTTTAAAATATCAAAAAATCATTCAATTATGTACAGACTATTATGATTAGGGAATATTTTGGATTGAAGGGAATTTTTTAACCTGCATCATATAGTGAACAATTTACTCTAGCAATGTAAAGTTTTATGGATTCATATAAACATTCTAATTAGATCATTACCAGTAATAACATTCAATTTATTTGAATCTTAGAAAGAGTCAAAAGAAAGGAATCAGAAAGTTGTAAAATGTGAGCAAAGAATATAGTAAGATATATGCATACAAAAAAAATCCCCAGAACAATAACAAAAAGATATAAAATTAAATGCATGTTATGAATTTACATAGTGATAAATCTGATCTCCAGATAAGCCCCTAGCAATTCTGAAATAGTTTACCTAAGCCAATTCTCATTGCCAATGATATTTCCAAGAAATAATTCCTTTTAACATTTATATAAGTCACCGAGGTCTATTTTATGAGAACACATAATCAGGCAAAATAAAATGTTGGAAAATGTACATAAAATGGGGGAAAAAAGTTATGAATTGTTTTCCAGTAGTGTGCTAATGCGCCACAGCAGAGCAATTCTTTTATCATGGCTTAAAATTAAACAGATACAAATATAGCTGCTGAATTTTATTTCCTTATTTGACTTTTTTATACATATGCAATATTATTTTGAAGCTCATTCGTATTCATGTGAATTGGATTGCAATTTAGTGTCTGGAAGTTTTGATTTCATTTAACTTTTTTTTTTGCTTTAATCAAAAAGTCTGTATACACATGAATATTTCAAAACCTGTATCCATTTCTTTTAAGATTTTCAAAGTTGAATCGTTAAGTCTAATAACAAGAAGAATGAACAAAGAGGGTCTCACATAAAATTTCTGAACACTTTGGACTTGGTAGGAAGCAGAGTCCAAAATAAACCAAAGGATTTTTTGTTTGTTTGCTTGTTTTACCACTGTCTTACATTCATTCTGCTCTGAACCTACATGTTTGCTTTTTAGAAAGGTCTTGGAAAAATCCATAGCTTTTGATGATAAATCACTGCTTTAAAATATACAGTCCAGCCTAATGCTTCTATTTCCTCTAACTGGGCTATATTCAGGCTCAGAAGTGGCAGTGGTCGAGAGAGGAAATGGTATAGATGGACACTTCTTTCCACAATTCAAAACTTGAGATGGTCCCAGTAGGTCCCAATCGCAAGCCAGGCTGAGGGACCCCACCTGTGCACAAATTCATGCACTGGCCTCATATGTATATGTATATGTATATGTATATGTATATGTATATGTATATGTATATGTATATGTATATGTATATGTATATGTATATGTATATGAAAGAAATGTATGAAAGGTTATATACTAAAATGTGCATAGTTTAGACTCAAAACAGGAATTGTGAGTAATTTCTCCTTATTAGTTGTTTTCATTTTTTACAATATTTACCATTCATATAAGAAAGATATTATTTAAAAATTGATTGAGCAATATTTTTATGCACCCTTGGCATTGTGGCAGTGCCACAGAATGAGCAAACTATCTAGTAGTATTTTATGTAAGTAATCTTAAGACCTAAATTTTGCTGGTATGTTTTATTCTTCAAGATCTTAGCTAAAGTCCATTAACTATCTAATCTTTCGATCTTTTTCCCTCTTTCTAGCATCAGCTACACAGTCATTAATGATCTAATACGGCTACTTTAAACATATTTTAAAACTCAAGGACAATTTTTTGTTCAATATTTAATTAATGATACATCTTAGGAAGCCAGCTTTTGCTGGTCCTTAGAGTGTTACCTATCTCATGTTTTGCTCTATACATGTGGTGTTGTGTTTTTTTTTTGTTTTTTTTTTACATTATCTATCTAGAATGGCAATTTTTAATCATTTTCATCTCATAGCACACATGTCCTAACTACCAAATATATTTTTGTGAATCTGACAAAAAAAATAGGTATAATTTAGACTCATTCACCCTGGATGGCTATTGTGTTGGATGTTGTCTTTATTTATTTATTTTTTTACCGTCTAAGGGAAAAGAGGTCAGTGACAACTGACACTAAATGGTCAGGTACTGCATGTTTTAAACATTCTTCTGGCACATACGTTGGAAATCTCATGTAGAAAACAGAGTAGAAAAGCAAATTAAATCACTTGGGTTTTATATAAGTCTTTTAAAGAACAAAACTGTCATTTCCTTTAGAGGAATAATAAACTTTTAGGTGGAATGTAGCAATTAACAAAGCAAATCCCATTCCCTCTATACACCAATATGAAAAAGAATCCTATAAAGAACTATGAAAACCAAATAAACTTTTGCACCGTAAATGTGGTCTTTAAACCGTTGCTCTCCAGCATATGATGTTAACGCAGCAATCCACAACATGCTTATATTAGTAAATGTATCCAGGATCTGTGCCCTCTTATGTCCTCACACTTTTATATGTGCCACTGCAAGATAAGAATTTGATGTGGTATAAAAACACATTACCCTGCTTCATAAATGGCGGTGCTCTCAGACAATGGGAAATTACTCAATGCTAAAATGAAATGAGCCATCAAGCCATAAAAAGACATAAAAGAAACTTCAACGTATGTTACTGTGTAAAAGGAGACAATCAGGAAAGGCTACATACTGTGTGATTCCAAATATATGACATTCTGGAAAAGGCAAAACTATGAAGACAGTGAAAAGATGAGGGGCTGGCGGGAATGGAGGGAGCGAGAGGAATGCATAGTCAGAGCCCAAGGATTTTTAGGGCAGGAAACTACTCTGTATGAAAATCTAACATGGGATACGTGTCATTGTGCATTTCGTTAGATCCATAGAATGTACAGCACCGAGAGGGAACCCTAATGTAAACTATGGACTGTGAGTGACTATGTATGTCAATGGAGGTTCATCTGTTGTAACAAATGTACCACTCTCCTGGGGGATATTGATAGTGAAAGAGTCTATGCATATGTGAGTGCAGGGAGAACATGGGAAATCTCCATACCTTCCTCTCTGTGAACCTAAAAAACTGCCCTAAAATGAATGCATTTCCCTCCTAGGCTTGGTTCCCAGGAATACAAAAAGGCAAAACTAAATAACCCCAATGTTTCTTAATCTTGTGTAATTCTTTCTATTTTTCACACCAAACTGGATTTTTTTGCAGCATAATTCACAAATTTCTATTTTATCCATCAAAAACCCAAGGTAACACCTTTTCACATATTTTTTTCAGGCTTCTTATATGGAAATTTCAAAATTCTCTTTTCATTGAATGAAAGTTTTTAGAATGTGACTAGCTTCATATGCTCCACATAATGGCTCTGTGACACATGTTAGTGACACACATATTGGCCACTAGGAACTACCTGCTATTAACACATTTATTTTTAATTATATAACATTGTAAATGCTTGTTTTTAATCTATTAAAAGGGTAATTTCACATGGTTCATTAGAAGATTTTTAAAAATCTCACTTATTCCTCATAAGAACCATGAGATGCCTTTCATTGACAGAGAAGGAAACTGAGTCATAGAAATGTTAAGTATCTTGTTCAAGGTTACATGCATAGTGAGCAACAAAGCCAAGTAATGAATATGGCGATTTGACTCTAATGTCAGAGACTACTCAATATGTTGTAACAAGATAACATACAGTGACATGTATGTACTCGATGGGGGTTTTATTTCACTTGTGAGCCCCTTCCTTTTGATAAACTACTCAAAGGCTATCATTACTCAAAGTCTGACCTGAACATACAGAGCAACCTGAGTATCACCTGAGGTCTGTTAGAAATGCCTGGTCCCTGGCATTGAGATAACTGAGGCCACATCTGCCTTATAAGGCGATTCCCAGGTACCTTAGAATTTGAGAACAACTGTGCTCTCTTGATTCTTAAGGCTTGAAAAGCATATGAAAAACAATTAATTTACATGCCAGTAGATAAAGAATGAAACATACGAACGCCCTGGTTCAGGTTCACCTCACTGTGTTCAGTGAGAAATAATATTTTCTATGTAATTTTGGTTCTGCACAAAATGAATGTGATAGAGGGATGCATTCCCTCCTACTCTTTTCTCGCCTCGAACGGTTACCTTGTTAAGTGGATACTCATCTGCTGTGTTTCCACATCCATGAGATCCTGTGTTTCCGTTGGCTCTTTTACCCCTTAAGATACACAGTAATTTTCCCGTTCCTCCTAGAACTTTAGGGCTTTATATACAACTCCCGACAATGACATGGATTATTTCTTCCCACTAGATGGCAGTAATGGCAATTTAATAATACATTTATAAAGCCACTGCCAGCTTGCCGCATGCACAGCAAACAATGACGCTTTGTGTGTGAGGGTTTGAGCATTGCTGGTTTTAATACAGGGAATAATGACTTAGTAACAAATTAGAGAAAACTTTCCCCTATTGATGTCGATGTTTAACTCCATTTTCCTTGCTTTCGAAGATCAAAGGCGGTCTTGTTTGCATATCTTTTACCTGTAGCTGCAAGAATCAGCAGTGATGAATAATTTTCACAGGTGGGAGTGTGACAATAGGTGGTTGTTAAATAATATAACTGTGAATAAATAATTTCATTAGTTTATTTTTGAGGAATTAAAAAAATCTCTTGATCGATTACTAGATCTGTATAATATCTTAATGCAGAAATTCAAGATTTTTATGAGAAATTGCATCTTGGGCTGATAAATTCATATTTTATTAAGTTATTTCCTAATAAATATTTAAAGAGCATTACATGCAATACCAGACTGTAGAAGTAAAGTAAGTAGAGAGGAGAAAATTAGTTTATAGTAAAGTGATAATAGGAGTTTGTAAATACAGTTCTGTTGACATTCTATTTAGTGTTTGATTTTGACTTCTTGCATTCAGAATGTTTTTACATAAATAATGAACAATTATCTTAAAGGAAGACATTTATTAATCAAAATATAAGTTCCTTTTTTAATATATATAATCCTATTGTATTTTTGATGTTTCAAATAGTGTAGAAATACATTTTACTATTGATCATACTTGTCCTATAAGACATACTTCTCTATTATGTTAACACTGTGAAAGTCCCAGCACAGTGCTTCTCAAGCTAATTGTGCTGAAGAGCCAGATTTTCTTCCCAAATAGTCATGGACAATAAAAATGAATAACTAGAAAAAAAACTAAATTAAAGAACATTTCATATACATACTTTATTATTTGAGTCAACAGACACAAAAATAATTGTGTCAAAGTTTTATAAAATTTGCTAAGTGCTTACTCTCAGTTTTCATACGTTTGGTTTTCTGGTTGGCATCAGCAGGGCCCAGCCAATGGACTGCCCTTTGCTTAGCACTGCTCTAGACTACTTCCTGGCAGAGAAAGCTACATGTACTGGGAGAGGAAAAGAAGTAAATCAAGATATGGTCGTCTTTAAAAATTTCCATAAGCTTTACTAAGAGATTAGAACTTAAACATTCACACATACACACACACAAAGCTAAATATGTGAAGTGATGGGTACATTAATTAACTAGATAGAGGGAATCCTTTCATTCTGATACACATACCAATTCACCATGATGTAAGCATCTTACAATTTTATATATATATATATATATATATACTAGAGGCCCAGTGCATGAAATTCTCGCACAAAGGGGGGGGGGGGACGTGTGTTCTTCAGCCCAGCCTGCTCCCTCTCCAATCTGGGACCCTTGAGGGATGTCCAACTGCCATTTAGACCCGATCGGCCTAAATGGGCAGTCAGATATCCCTCTCACAATCCAGGACTGCTGGCGCCCAACTGCTCACCTGCCTGCCTTCCTGATTGGCCCTAGCTGCTTCTGCCTGCCAGCCTGATCACCCCTAATGACTCCTATGCCAGCCCGATTGATGCCTAACTCCTCCCCTGCAGCCTGTTTGGCCCTAAATGCCCTCCCCTGTGGACCTGGTCACCCCTAACTGTCCTCCCCTTTGGCTTGATCACCCCCAACTGCACTCCTTTGCAGGCCTAGTCTCTCCCAATTGCCCTACCTTGCTGGTCATCTTGTGGTGGCCATCTTGTGTTCACATGGGGGCAGTCATCTTGTGTGTTGGATTGATGGTCAATGTGCATATTACTCTTTTATTAGATAGGATAGAGGCCTGGTGCATGGGTGAGGGCCAGATGATTTGCCCTGAAGGGTATACCAGACTAAGGTGGGAGTTTCCTTTGAATTTGAGGTGGCCTGGGCGAGGGGCTTGTGAGGGTTTGCAGGCAAACCATGCACCGCAGTGACCCAAGTGGAGGCCCTGGTATCTGGGATTTATTTATCTTCCACAATTGAAACTTTGTAGCCTGGAGCAGAGCCAAGCCTTCTGCTCACACAGCCATTGAAACTTTGTTGCCTTAAGTGGAGGCCTGGGCCAGCAGGGTGTGCAGAAAGCTAGGTTTCCTCCATCACCAAGGGCAACCCAAGCCTCCCTCCTGTTCTCTCTATGGCCATAGCCATCTTGGTTGGGATAATTTGCATACTTGCTCTGAATTGCTGGTGGGTGTGGCTAGTCGGTGTGGCAGAGATATGGTCAATTTGTATATTATTCTATTATTAGATAGGACTAGAGGCCTGGTGCATGAAATTCTTGCACTGGTAGGGTCCCAGCTGGGCAAGGCCCCTCTCTCTTCCTTTGGCCAGCCCCACCACCTGGTCAAGCTTCTGAATGACCTCCTGATTGAGGGGGCAATTTGCACACCACACTTTAATTATATAGGATTATATCCCAATAAAGCTGAAATTTGAAAATTCTAGTAACTAGCACAAAATGTTTTATTTAAATTTATTCAAAAAAATCTTAAGATCAAAATATTCTTATTAAAATGGGGTGTCTAAAAGTTTAAATAAATCACTTTAGTCCTGACAGGTGTTTCTAAATGGTTAGAGCATCAGTCCGAGGACCAGATTGTCTCAGCTTTGATTCTCAGTCAAGGGCACATACATGGTTACTGGTCTGATTCTTGGTCAGGGCTTAGGAGACAACCAATGGATGTGTCTCTATCACATGAATACTTCTCTCTTTCTTTCTCTCTCTCTCTCTCTCTCTTTCTCAATCACCTTCTCCTCTCTCCCTTTCACTCTCTCTGAAACAAATCAATGGAAAGTATATCCACCCTCCTTGGATAAGGATTACAGATTATTTATATTTTTATATTTTTACTTTACCTTCTCTTATTTTCTTGGACTCCTAAAAACCACTGCATAATCATAAAATCAATTTGTAGGAATAATCAATCCAATTCATTGGAATAGTTTTTAAATTTGAAAATATACAACTTCTAAAAAATTAATAGGAGTCAAAGTTAATAAAATATTAAATGTTTGTCCTGTGGATTAACAAACAAATCACCACCAATTAATTTGTTAAAATCTCTAATTAAAAAAAAAATTTGAATCTCAGGGATTATTAGTAGAATACTACTTGTTAAATACTGCTTTACTTCAAAATTTTAGTACTATTTCGCTTAGCATAGTGCTCTCCAGTTCCATCCATGCTGTTGCAAATGGTAAGAGTGCCTTCTTTTTTGCCACAGCATAGTATTCCACTGTGTAGATGTACCATAGATTTTTAATCCATACATCTGCTGATGGGCACTTAGGTTGTTTCCAAATCCTAACTATTGTAAATTGTGCTGCTATGAACATAGGGTTGCATATATCCTTTCTGATAGGTATTTCTAGTTTCTTGGGATATCTTCCTAGAAGTGGGATCACTGGGCCAAATGGGAGTTTCATTTTTAACTTTTTGAAGAAAATAAGCCAATTGGAGAAAGCTAAATATCACATGATCTCACTCCCATGTGGGATTTAATAACCAACATGATTTGGCAAACAAGAATAGACCTAGAGAAAAATGGCTGGGGAGGGGAGGGGTGTTAGAGAGCAACCAAAAGACCTGTATGCATGCATATTAGCATAGCCAACGGACACAGACACTGGGGCGGTGGGGGCTTACCTGGGGTGGAAATGGCTGGGGCGGGGACAGGAGGTGTCAATCAGGGAAAAAGGAAACATATGTAAAATTTTAGACAATAAATACACACACACACAAAAAAAAAAAATGGTGGGCTACACCCAACTAACATCCACAGGCTGGCTGGCCCCTAAGCACGACTAGGAGCCTTTGGAACCCAGAGGCCTTTGAGAGGTCTCTCTGCATCCCCTGGTGTCTGGCTGTTACCTGAGCCTCTTCCTGAAACTACTAGCCATTATTTTAACCACCCTGAAGCCTTCTCCCATGCACTGGACCAAATGAAACAATGAAGCTTTTTGCAGAAAAAAAAAAAAATTGTTAATACTAAAATACATTATAAAATAAATCTAATGTCTAAATTTTTAATTCTTCGGGTGCTATTCATAGTTTTCTTTAAAATATTTGTAATACCTTAAACAATAAAAAAATTAAAAATAAATTAAAAATAACCTTTTATGTACAATTGATTTCCTTACCAATTTGATTAGCCAACACAGGCCTCAAAATTATTTATGAAAAGAACTTGAAATGAGGAGAAGATTTTGGGAAACATATGCTTACTGATGAGGTTTTATAAGTTATATTCCAACTCTGAGAGAACCTACAAATATTAACAAAATGATTGTTGGGCCGTCCAGTTTTTCGAACAGCGGAATATTCATGTAGGCTGCAAAAAGAATGTTCTCCTTCATTGACCTAGTTCCTTCATCGTTGGCAAAACATCTGGAAATAAAACATTAGGGAAGGCTGGTCCCCTTTCCAGGCCATGAATATGCAGGAAGAGAACAGCAGAATCTAATCTTTTTACCCAAAGTTTCAAGATTTTCATTTTAAGTCTATGTAGTTCTTTTTTTTTTTAGTTTAACATCCCTACACTATATATAAATACGTAGCTCAATTATATATATCTTTGGTTAATTAACTATGAATAGTTCTTGATCTATTTAATACTAATGTGAACTAGAGATACATTGGGAAGAGATTCTAAAGTAAACTAATAAAAACCAAGGAATGATACACCTGTATCTGTGAAGTAATATACTCTAAGCTTCTGGTTAGTTTTCATGGTGTTTGTACTCCTAATAGAACATAAAGAGAATCAAAAATCCATAGTAGTTCTGTTAGTATCAGTAATTTACTTTAAAATACTCCAGTAGGTACAATATGAAGTACATTAGTTAATTTTTATTTTAGAAACTAGAAAAAAAAAAGGTTAACATTTGGAAAATTCTAGTCAGGGGTCTACTTTCTAGGATGGTGAAGATTTGAACTTTCCTAATCAATAGTTTACACTCCAGGAGCAACTGTGACAAATGTTTCAAAGTTCCAAATATTGTTCTGTGAACCTGTATGTGGGGGCTCAGTCATTTACAAAGGATCGCGACAATTTTTTACTGGTTGAGACAAGTAGTCATCAAGATGTGTGATTGGCTAGAAACCCTGGGCAACCATCTTCCCCTTGTGTGAGTAAGTGGAACTATCCCAGTACAAGGTCAAAGGCTAGCATCTTCAGCACTGTAGATCTTGAACTCTATTTAATGTGTTCCCCAGCCTCAACTTAGAAAGTGGCTTCTTGCTCCTGCCACCAGGATACTGATCCATTTGTTCAGCGGAGATCCTTTCCTACCAGGTGCTGAATGGCACGCCACAAAGGACAGAGCACAGAGATCACCCCCAGATTTTTAAAAATATATATATTTTTATTGATTTCAGAGAGGAGGAAGAGAGAGATAAATAGAAACATCCGTGATGAGAATCATTTGTTAGCTGCCTCTTGAACGGACCCAGCCCACCACCCTGGCGTGTGCCCTGACCTCATGGTTCACAGGTCGATGCTCAACCACTGAGCCACGCCAGCCTGGCTCCCCCCAGATTTTTGAAATGGGCTCTTTGATACATTGTGTAACTGATTGTTAGTAAAAGTTTGGACATTTGCAGAAATTGGTCAGTAACTTATTTGTTTTTGCTTTTTATTTGTCCTTCACCAACTATCTGGTAGCAGAGTTGTAAGAGACAGAGTTCTGATGTATTTCTTATTGTCCATGATTAAAACACTGACATACATCTCTGACAATTATTGAAAATCAAATTAGCTCCCATCAGTTCACAATACTGATCTGCTAAATAGGAGATAACTCAGGTCCAAGTAACTCAGTTTTGCTAGAGAAAGGAAATTTGGCTGCAATAACAACCGAACATCATCTTTAGGGGCTTAAAATTACAAAGGAATACTTCACACTCACACTAGTAGTACATTACAGGTTGGCAGAGGAGCTCTGCTAATCCCAGTAACTCAGGGAAGCAGGACACCAGCGCAACCTCCATCTCAATTACAGTGGTACCTCGAGATACGAGTGCCCTAACATACGAGATTTTTGAGATACGAGCCATCGAGCGAGCGATTTTTGCTTTGAAATACGAGCAACATTTGAGATAGGAGTAATCGCGCGGATCGGCTGGCTGCACACGACCCACCAGTTTACCGGGACCCGAGCGTCTCATAGTTTCCCACGCCTCAAGGTTACAGAAGGAATTAAACTCGTATCTCAAGGTACCACTGTAGAGGAAAAGAGATGAGAAAGATGAAGGGACATTGATAGTTAAACGTTCTGGCCTCAGGTACAATACTTATTGGCCTGCACTCCTTTACTGGTAAATCACTGGGAATTGGAAAAAGAATTCTACACATTCCCGGAACTGAGGAGAATCAGAAATATTTAGCAAACTTCCAAAATTGCACAGCAATTCTACAATTAAAACTGGGTGTTGTGTTTTTTTTTTCTGATTGGACAGTATATTCTAAAGTTGCAGTGCATTGTAAAATCATACTTTTTGCAAAAACAAAGGGCATAATTAAGTTTGGTTTGGTTTTGCTAAAGATGGAATCTTCATGGCGGCATAGGTAAACACCTACACGGCTGCCTCGCACAACAATTTCGGAACTACAACTGAAGGACAGAACAGACATCATCCAGAACCACAGGAAAGCTGGCTGAGTGGGGGTTCTGCAGCTGGAGGGAAAGAGAGGGGTTCACAGACACCCAGAGGAACAGCAAAAAGCTGAGGTACGGAGACGCGCGCGCTGGGAG
>PVJN01017642.1:0-40214 GCA_004026805.1 Lasiurus borealis
TGCATATGGATGGCATGTTTCACACATAGGATAGTCAGCAGGATCAGATGCTGCCACGGGTCGAAGAAGATGAGGGGATGTTGGAGACCTTGAGACTTTGAGGAGAGCAGCTTGGTGGATGCCTAGGGACAGGGGCTGATTGCAGTAGCTGAGAAGACAAGGAGAGGGGAAAAGCCAATGGGTAAACATAGACAACTCTTTCAGAAAGCTCAGCTTCAAGGCAAGTTGTTGAAATATGGGTAAAGGTATAGAAAATGGAGTCCTAAAGAAGAATGATCTTTAGTACATAAGGACTGGTGATGTCCTTACATTAAGCTAAACTTAGAATACACAGATATTTACTGGTAAAACCTATCTCCCCTCATTCACTTTTCCCTTCACCTCCCACCCCCTAGTTTGTCTTCTTTTCCCATATATCTCAGATCTCCAGCAGGTTATATCCTCCTCTGCTTGCTTTGGGGATGCTCCTTTGGGCCTCTGTAGATCTAAGTGGAACCAGGCTCCCGGTGCATTAGGGCAGTGCCCAAGCTCATCTCCATCCTGCTTTCTTTTTTTAAAAAAACATATTTTATGATTTTTCACAGAGAGGAAGGGATAAGGATAGAAAGTTAGAAACATCGATGAGAGAGAGAGACATGGATCAGCCACCTCCTGCACGCCCCCTGCTGGGATGTGCCCGCAACCAATGTACATGCCCTTGACTGGAATCGAACCTGGGACCTTTCAGTCCACAAGCTGATGCTCTATCCACTGAGCCAAACCGGTTTCAGCTCCATCCTGCTTTCTCTCGGAGAGCCAGAAGCACCGATCCATAAGACTGATTTAGGACTAAACCTTCTGGGTTCTGAATCAATGAGTAGACTCTTAAACATCATGTGATACAAAGTCATGACACTGTATTACGTGCACTAGTTTGTTATGCTCTTTTAGGCTGGACAGTTACTAATACTTCAAAATGGACATTATGGGCAGCAAAGGTTCTGGGGAAACTGGGGAAAAGGGGGTTTATCCGCAGGTACACAGCCTTCCCCGCTTCCCTTTAGTTACTTTTTTGTTCCCATACTCCTGGCTTCTCTTTATCTGTCTTTTGGCTCAAGTTTCCTCTTGTTGCAGTGGTCAAATTGTTGTGAAAGTTTAGTATTGCTGTAATCATTGCAGTGCCCTGCTTTCAAATTAAGACTGAAGTTTTCTACATATAAGAGTAGAAAAAAATAAATGGAGCAGCTGCTGTTGATTTCCTCTCTTCTCCCGTGGTAACTGTTCTCATCTTAGAACTTAGTAAGATCTGTCTTTGTGGACAGGGTTAATTATTTTCATTACTCACAACTCTCTCAAAATCATATATCCTTAAGTAATTGAAGGAAAACATCAGTGAGACATGATATTTTTCGGTCCATTTGTAGATGCAATTCTGGTTCTTTCTATGGGTTTCTTTGCCTGGCTGCACCCTGATAGGTTAGGAACTTCTTCCCAAGGAGCTTTGTGTAGGCTTCATGTCCATACAAGGCTGAGTGTGGTTGGAGGAGAGACTGAGTTGCATCTCCTTGTTCTTTTAGATTCAAGGTTCCCTATGAAAATGCCAACACTTCTGCAAGACTCAGTCCCACTTCAGCAGAGGCCAGCTGACTCATAAAGACTGTACTAATAAGAAGCCAAGTACATGGGGCTTCAAGGAAGGGAAGCTGAGCTGTCTGGGGCAGGAAAGAGACACGCATTCTTTAAGCTTTTGCTTTTTTTTCACCTTGTGCTCATATTCTTGAAGGAGAAAGCTAGTTAAGTTTTATGCTCTCTATGAAAACTCTTACTCATTATTAAGAGTTAAAATTCACCAGGAAGCAAATGTAAAAAGTCAGAGTCTTCCAACTTTATGTATTTTGGAAAGTACAATTAGAATTAGTTATGATAATACTGAAACATCATCTAAATTGAAAACTTGTATTCCAAAGATCCAATGAAGTAGTAGAGAGTAAGAAAAAAGCTGCCTTCTGGTTGCCTACATTTCCCTTCATATTGAGGTGTAGGGAAATGGGTGTGAGAGTGGAAGATAGGAATTATTTAATCTAGAGGAGAATCATGCAAGGTCATTATGAGGGAAGTGATCAGCAGTAAAATATTTCATAGATTAAAACTGGAGAAGGATGTCTGTCATTAGGGAAAGCTGCCTGCCTGTGTTAGGCTGGGAAGCTCTAGATGGGTTTCTGAAGAAGACTGCAGTCTCCTTCTCTGTGAGTGATTTGAACATATATTTGATAGAAGGTATCACATTGACGCTGAAGGGCTGCCTACTTGTATAAGAGATGGTCTCTGACTTCTGGGAACCACAAAAAGGGGGAGTTATGGATGGTTCACAATTTGAAGGGAATAGACATCATTTCTCAAAAGAATTCACTTGAGAGAATGAATTAATCTTAGAAGAGTTAAAAAAAATATATTTTGACCCCATGATTTGTAATTGGCCCAGCCCACATTAACCCCTCTCCTTTCCTCCCTGCCATCTCCACAATCTATGCCTGGGCCCCTCCTTTCCCCTCCCCTCCCTTCTTTCCCCTCCTGTTCCCTCCCTTCCTATCCCTCTCCTCCCCTCCCCGCTCTCTCTCATAGTCTTTATTTTGTAGAGCAATTTTAAGTTCACAGCAAATTTTATTCCCCACTATCAGCATCCGTGCACCAACATTGACACTTCATTATCACCCAAACTCCATAGTTTATGTAGGTTCTCTTTTTCTGTTGTATATTCTGTTGGTTTTGACAAATGTATGATGACATCTGTCCTTCATTAGAATATCATACAGAGTAGTTTCACTGCCCTAAAATTCTCTGTGCTTCACCTATTCATCTCTCCTGTAGCCCCTAGCAACCACTGATCTTTTTACTATCCCCAGTTTTACCTTTTCAAGAATGTCATATGCTTATAAGCATAAAGTATGTATAGCATTTTCACGCTGGCTTCTTTAACTTAGTAATATGCATATGTGTTTTCTCCATGCTTGATAGCCTATTTCTTTTTAGCATTGAATAATTTTTTCAAGCTCTTCTTCTGACTGCCCTCAGCTCTCTCAGGCTGCCTTCTGGAGCAGACAGAATCAAAGGCAAAAAGGATGTTTAGAGGGTCAACATTTTTTTGGCCACTGAAATTGAGAAAGTTACCCCCAAAGAAAAGCTGCATCCCTTAACGTTCTATCTGAATATGAAATTTTAGAATTTTTTTCATCCTGTTCGAGTGGGCAGATGAACTCTTTGTTTATTTGTAGGACCATATCACCTGGAACAGTCCCAGAACTGGAATTTATGGCCCTCTTGCCATCTCCACAGACTCTTTCCCCATGCCCTGCTTTCTGTGTTGGCTGCTAATACCATCCTTTTGTCACTGCTGTCAGGCTCCACTCTGCTACTCTGTTCCTAGAGATGTGCTGTTGTATCAGATGATGTGAGCTGGCCTGAATGCAGGTGGATTTTACTGCCACAGAGTTAGTACAGTCTGTTTTAATTTTATTGATGCAGAGCTGGCATTTCTTGTAGTCAAAGAAAATACCCACTGAAGTAGAGAGGACCCTTTTTCCTCTGATGTTAAAGCATTTGATCTGAACCCTAAATGAGTATCTGTCTGCCCGTCTCTCTTTCTGGTTCTGGTGGGACAGGATGCAGTACAATGGAGACTCCTGCCGCAGAGATCCTATTTTGAGTGTCAGGGTCACTCACATTGATGTGTTTGTTCATATTTTTGAAATACATTTTCTTCTAGCCCCCATTAGTGAATATTTACTTTGGGACTAGGTCTGTAGTGTAGTACAGTAAAAATTCTCAAAGTTTGTGCTAGTGTCTTATTAATGAGTTCTCCTTATGGATTATCTGTACTAAATCATTACCTTAAACTCCTCTCCCACAGAAATGTTGGCTTTATTATAAAAGACTGTTTAATTAAGGAACCCTTATATCTCAACGCTTTGGGACAGCTCTCACAGTTTCTTGATAGTTTAAGGAAACTAATTTTATGTCTAATCATTTAACTTTCTGATTATGGAAGCAGAAAAGTGCTGATTCTTGTGGAGTGTTGCAAAAGGAACAACTTAACTATAGAAAGAATGAGCTTTCTGAAAACATGTGAAGAATTATAATAATACTGTGAGAAATAAAACATTGTTGTCATGTTTGATTTTGCCTTCAATTACAGTTTGCCAACTCTTATATCATCTCATGGAATTATTTGAGAAATATCTTTATTTTTCTGTTTCCTGTTTGCCCTTTTCTGTTTTGAAAATTTTATTTACCTTCTTATAAAGCTCTCTTTTTCTGCAAACAATGATTTCTATAAATAACACTGCTGGCTAGAGCAGCAGACTGGCTTTCATCCCTTCTCTGTGATATTACACTCTGTCTACTGAAGTATTGACATAAAGTCTGCAGGCTCAGTGATAGTGTCTACTGTGTCTATTTACAGAAAAGGAATTTGCCGGGGTCCATTTTCTTTGGGGGTCAGGGGAGAGAGGAAGGAGATGGTTACAGACATTGGTACATTGTTCTGAGAATGATATATAAATTGCTATGAAGCATGCAAAATATAAAACAAAAAGACAAGATCTGAGACATCCAAGACTCAGGATCCAAGATTAGAAATTCCAAATACCATAACAAATAGTTATGCTGAAATAAGAAAGAGATGGCAAAATAGATAACCTGGAAGGGTCAATGGAAAATGTGGTTTCAAGAGAATGATAATGTTTTATTTCAGGTTCTTATAAATATTAACCATGACCTTCAAAAAGAGACAAATACTGAAGGAACCATGAAACTCATGACATAAATATATGTCTTTATAAACTTAATGTATGAAAAGGATCAAGTCCTGGAAGGAGGTATGTAAAATGGAGTGCACTGAGAACAGAAAGTTCTGATATCTATATTTCTTTAAATGGTGGGATGCTGGGTGAGTTTTACACCCCCCCTTTTGCATTCAAAGAAAATTAATAAAAAGAACTAGAAAATTTCCTGCAAAAATGCTTTTTCTCCTTGTGTTATACAAATATAATTGGATTTTTGTCTGTCTATAATTCTGTTTCTTTTTGCATAATTTTTAGCTACATTTGCAGGGAACACTGAATGGTCAGATTTCAAATTTAGGTTACTTTGTAAAATAGCCTATAGAGATAGACAGTCACTCCCAGGGCCGGTACAGGTGTAGGCTGAACCTGTAGAGATAGACGGTCACTCCTAGGGCAGGTACAGGTGTGGGTTGGGTTCAGTTGCTTGGAACATGTGAATGCACCCTCTCTATGTAGTGGTACTGTTAGGGCAGGAGTACAAGGCATTTATTCAGTGATGGGCAGCAGTTTACCTGACAACTTCTGCAGGACTATTAGCATGCATAAAGCAATATTCAAAAGTAAAAGATTGTTTACTATAAAAACAACAACAACACTATATCTTAAGCCGCAGTATTTGGGAACTGGTGATTAAAGGGATTTATTTTTTAAGCAATAACTTTATTTCTCATGGAACTGTTTAGAGATTATCTGCCTTCCACAGCCACAGGCTGTACTCAAAATGTATTAGATGCCAGAGTAATCCACTTAAGGAGAGTGAAGTTCAAACCTTCTTAGAATACACAAAACTGCTGACCAGGTAGTGGCTGGAGAGCTTATGAGAGGGGCCTCAACAAAAAGACCTTCAGACCTCGGCTAAAGGCAGAGATGAGCCATCTTAGGTATAGTGCCTCTAGTTAAAATGGCAAGAAGGAGGCAGAGGACTAGGGACTGGAGAATTGTTGACTCAAAGACTCACAGGGGAGCAGCAAAGCCAACTGGTCACCCACTACCTGTCCTCTCTTGGAACCCATAGCCTAGATAGGACACACATGGGTGAACTATCATAATGTCAAATAACCGACTTGTTAATTTGGAAAACAAAACCAAAAATCTAACTTTGTGCTTGATTTTATGTGAAGTACTCTGGTAAATCGAGTCATTGTGGGGAGAGTGTCTTTCATACTTACAGTCAGACTTATTTTTCAAACTATCTACAACCTCTTTGGTGATGTGATAATCTAGGTTAAAAACTGAGTGAATCTAGTTACTGTTTCTGATTCTTTTGTAAGCTAAACTGTAGCGTGGAGTTCAGACAACTTTTTTTTTTTTTAATTAATGAGAAAACAGCAGCCAGAAATGTTCTGTGACTTGTCCAAAGGCACCAGTGATTGACAGGCTAGCATGTCCGAGAGCAAAGGACTTTTTGCCTGGAGAGGGCTTTCTCCATTGTCACCTACAGGAAAGCTGGTCATTATTTTGGAATAGGGGCTCTTATTTACTGGAAGGCTGCTCTATTTTTGTTCTTCAATAATTCTGTTTTCATTGATTACTAATGAGATTTCTCATTTTCCTCTAGGTTGATTGGAAATATTTCAAAAGCAGGTAGCTTTTTTTCTTGTGTTAGTGGATGCAGTGATGTGAGTGGGAGGACTGTGTGGGGTGGTCATGTTTAGAGAGTAAACCACAGAGCTGGAGGAACCTTAGTAATTGCAGAGCCTGACTTGCACTTTCAAACTGAGATGCATAGAGACCAAATGACCTGTCAAAAACCAGAGCTTTGACTGGAGCCTGGGACTCTTGACTGTGACTATATTATTGCAAGGACTGCACTTCTAAACAGAAGGGTCCATTACAGTATGTTAAACTGCAGAAGTAAATATAATAAGTTTTAGGATTTCAAGCTGGCTGTTCTTTACCCCAGGTCATAGTCTGAAGTGTTTATTAACCAGTTTCCAGGATCATCTCATGTGTTCCACTTTCCTTTAAATGGAGTGCTTCCATCTATCTAATTGAGGCTTCCTCAATTAGTTAGTAATTTAAGCCATAAATTTTATTCCATGCTCCAAAGCCTCAGAACCACAAGTGATGCTGAATTTCATTGCCTGATTTATGGTTAATTACCTAATGTACATTTTGTTCTTGGAGAATTGCCCTTGGTTCCTTTTTATATATTCTTTACTTTTGTGTTCTCACCAATACCCAGCTGTTATTTCATCTTTTCATTTGTTCTTTTATCAGTTTCTGGTGCCATGGGGTCACATCAAGCAGGTTCTGTGTTATAATTAACCAGGAGAGCATATATATTTAAAATTTGCCAGGGAAGAAGCAAAAGAGTATGGCACTTCTATAGATAAAGGAGATGATAAAGATGGATGGTTTGTAAGAAAGGTGATGCTCTAAGCAAATGGAATATGACACTATACTAGTCTCTAAAATTTTTCTTTAAATTCACATTTTCACTGCTGTCGATCCTACTTTCATGCATTTGCCTGTGAACATGTGGAGCTCTTTGGAAGTCTCATGGACATATTAAGTTGAACATATCCCACTTCATCATGTGCTTTCCTTCTTGCCAAATGGCACCACCATTTATCCAGTAATGGAGCCCCCAAATTTGTTGCAGTCTCCCTCAGCCCATATCTATTTCATCAACAAATCCTGCTGGCTCTACTTTGGAAATTAGTTCTGAATATAAGCAGTTCTCACCATCTATTTCTATAATTATATCTCTGGTCCAAGCCAGCATCATTGCTTAGCTGGAGTCTGCATTGGTCTCCTAACTTGTTTTCTTCTCCAAATACTCTCTAGTCTGTATCTGATTTATCCTTTTATGATTTAATCTGATCATTTTGTATTTATGCTCAAATGCTAACTTGGCATTTTAGTCTCACTTAGAATATATAGTCTAAAATATATTATGGCAAAATACATAAATAAATAAATTAATTAATCAATCACAAGTAAGGATCCTATATGATCAGGCCATAGGGATGTAGCTGACCTATTCTGTCATTCTCCTTGATTTGCACTCTAGGCATACAAGCTTTCTTGCTAGTTGCAGACATACCAGATATGTCCCTGTCTCAGGCCTTTATACTTGCTTTGCTGTCCTTCATGGATGCTCCAACTAGGCTTACTCTCTCATTTCAGCCAATTATCTGCTTAATGCCACTTCCTCAGAAGGACCCATCTTGATTCCCACATCTAAATTGAACTCCTTGTTTATTTTGCTACTAGTGGCATGATGTATGAATGAAGATTTATGCAAGAATGGGCCTTCGTTCCCCTGGCTGTGGGCATAGCCTTTGCTCTGTTCAGAGCAGCCTTTCTCCTCCAGTAGCCTTTCTGCTCCAGTTCAGAGCCACCTTTCTGCCTTCCCACGCTGCCCAGAGGCCCCAAGTGGCTGGGGTGGTGCAGAATGACTGTGTTGTTGCTATGGTCCCGCCCTGTCCCTGGCACTAGGCACCAGTATATGCAAACTAACCTGCCACCTTTGTTGGGCTAATTTGCATACTCGCTCCTGAATGACTGGTGGGTGTTGCGAAGGTACTCTTTTATTAGGTAGATATTGAATAACAAGCATTTGCTTGTTATCTGCCCCATTGACTAGATTACAGGCTCCATTAGATAGGCATTGGGTTTTGTTTATTGTTTCTGCTACAGAAAATAAATATTTGTTAAGTGATGAAATAATTTAGTTTGATTTAGAAAGTTTGAAAAGATATGTGGGACTTCCAGGTGGATTTGTTTAATTAACAGCTAGAAATGTGAGCTCATCTCATGGGAGAGGTGTAAGACTGAGGCTAGTTTGGGAAAGGATGCCATAATCTCTGGTGAATGTGCAGCAGGAGAAGGGGCTGAAAAAATGGACTGTGGGGAACCTCACATGTAAGGGATGGGTAAAGCAGGCCACTTGTGTGGATAGGAAAATAAGAAAGTATCAACGATAATAGTAACTTGGCCCAGGACTTCTTAGAAGCCCAAGTAGGGATTGTTACTTGAGTGGGGGATGCATTCTGAGGGCAAATGCTGCAGAGAGGTTTTGTATGAACAGAAGTGTGGATGGTGGATTTGGTAGACAAGGGGTTGTCATTGATTTTGGGAAGAGCAATTTCAGAAGATGGCATTAGGAGGCCACTGTGGTGGGTTCAGGGATGAAAGATGGTTAGACCTGAGGATTGTTTGAGATGGTCTGAGAGAAATAAGGCAGTAGCTTATGGTAGAGCCTTAATATTATCTCTCCTTGCTTAAGTGCATATTCCTCCCTAAAATGTATTTTACAAAGTAGGCATTTATGTGTGTGTGTATACATATACACACATATAATACATCTATTATATATACCCCATATATTAATTATATATAATACACATATAACTTGTCTTCAGATTATTTTAATAATAAAATCTTTAACTGGATGAGTTCTAATGGTGAACTTTATTTCACAAATCTCATGCATTCACAATGGGATAGGAATTGGTACCCCTCAATGTACCCCCAGATCTAGAAAACAACCTGAGGTTATTTGAACTCCAGTTCTAGTACTGTCTTTGTTACTTCTAATTAAGTAATAATCTTGCTTTAATGTGAGTTGCTTCTTAGTAAAGCATGAGCTAGTAATATTTTTAAAATTTTAAGTCTTAATTGAAATATATTTTGCATATAGTAAAATTTATGATTATTTTATTTTTTATTGAGCTACAGATTATATACATTAAATTCACTCTTTTAAATTGTGCAGTTCAGGTTTTAATATATTCACAAAATTATGCAACTGTCACCACTAAGTCCAGAATATTTTCTTCATTCAACAAAGTAACCTCATTTGGGTCTTCTCCAGCCCTCTAGCAGTCACAAACCTACTCTATAGATTTGCCTGTTTTGGATATTTTCTATAAATGGAACCATATAATATGCAGCCATTTGTGTCTGGCTTTAGTTAAAATAATGTTTTCAAGGTTCATTCATGTTATAGTTTGAATTAGATCACTATTCCTATATTTATGGCTGAATAATATCACATTTTGTTTAAGCTCTGGGGCTTTTATTGTCCACGAAGGACCCATAGGGCTTACACAGCCAACATCACTAGGCACTTGAGGTTCCTTTGTTAATAAACCTCTGGGACCCTTGTGTGTCCCCATGTGATGGTGCTCACATCCAGGGGATAGCTTGGGGGCTTTGCTGGTTCCTAGCCAAATCCTAGATCTGCATCTTGTCACATATTTGTGAATGGAACTCCTGGGAAGGTCCAGCTAGGAGCCAAAGGGATGTCCCTGTGAAGACTTGCAAGCACTATAGCCAGCTCATCTCCTTCTTGTCACCTTTTTCTGTAGGTGACCTCACCATGTCACATTTCTCAAAAGGAAACACTTCCAGAACAGTTGCCTCAGGATGGGTAACTAAGTGGACTTCTGGGGACTCATGCGCTCTTAAAATAAATAAATAAATAAATAAATAAATAAATAAATAAATAAATAAATTGCGCGCAAGCGCGAGCACATACACACACTAATAAAAGAGAAATATGCAAATTGACCATCACTCTGCTATACCACCAGCCAATCAAGAGTGGTTATGCAAATTAACCCAACAAATCTGGCAGGCCACGGAGCTGGAGTGAGCAGGAGGCTTGGGTTGCCCCTGGTGATGGAGGAAGTCAAGTTTCCCGCTTGCCCTGGCTGGCCCTGGCCTCTGCTCAAGGCTACAAAATTACAATTATAAATAAATCCCAGATACTTGCTTCCAGCCAGCCCTGGCCTCTGCTTAAGGAGATGCTGAAAAAATAAGGAGGGGCTGGGATCTTGGATTTCCATGGGGCATGGCCAGCCTGAAAACAGCCCTCAGCTCCTCACCTAGGCAGCCACACTCCATGGGGAGAGGGTCCCCACTGGGGGGCTTGGCTAGCCTGCAAACAACCCTCATCCCCTCACCCAGGCTGGCCAGGAACCCCAGTGGAGACCCCCACCCTGAAGGAAGTGTGGCCAGCCTGAAAACAGCCCTCAGCCCTTCACCCAGGCTGGCCACACCCCCCCCAGCAGGGGACTCTAACCCCATAGGGGCATGGCCGGCCTGTAAACCACTACAGGCCCCTCACCCAGGCTGCTCCATACCCAAAGGGAACTCCCACACTGATTTGGAACACCCTTCAGGGCAAATCAGCTGGCCCCCATCTGTGCACCAGGCCTCTAGCTATACTAATAAAAGGGTAATATGCTAATTAGACTGGCAGACCTGGACATTCTTCTGGACAAAGCCATGGTGGTGGGCAAGGCAGAGGTGGTTAGAGGTCAAGACGGGAGGGCAGTCGTGGGTGATCAGGCTGATAGGGGGCGGGGCTGTTGGGGGAAAGCAGATCAGCAGGGGGGCCAGTTGGGAGTGAGCAGGCCATTAGTGGGGGCCAGTTGGAGGTGATCAGGACAGCAGGGGCAGATAGTTTGGAATGAACAGGCCAGCAGATAGGCAGTTGGGGGCAAGCTGGCCAGTGGGGAGGAGAGGTGGAGGCAAGCAGGCCAGCAGGGGGGCCAGTTGGGGGTGATCAGGTTGGCAGGGGGCAGTTGGGGGTGAGCACACTGGCACAGGGGACAGTTGGGGTTGATCAGGCTGGCAGGGGCTCAGTTGGGGGCAAGCAGACTGGCAGGCAGAGTGGTTAGAGGCAATCAGGAAGGCAGGCAGGCAGGTAGGTGAGCTGTTAGGAACCAGCAGTTCTGGATTGTGAGAGAGAAGTCCGATTCCCGGTTTAGGCCCGATCCTTGTAAACTGGCTGTAGGACATCCTTTGAGTGGTCCCAGATTGGAGAGGGTGCAAGCCAGGCTGAGGGACACCCTCCCCGCCCCTCATGCATGAATTTCATGCACTGGGCCTCTAGTGTGTGTGTGTATTTTTATAATATATAAAAGCATAATATGCTAATTAGACTGGACAAAGCAGGGGCTACGAGGGAAGCCTTGGTCCCTGGTGCCAGAGGAAAGCTGGTGACAGCAGCTGGGGGAAGGGACGCCCGCTCTTGCATGAATTTTGTGCATCGGGCCTCTAGTATACATATATATATATATATATATAATATTTTTATTGATTCCAGAGAGGAAGGGAGAAAGAGAGAGATAGAAAGATCAATGATGAGTGGGAATTGTTGATCGCCTGCCTCCTGCACACCCTACACTGGTGATGGAGCTCACAACACGGGCATGTGCCCTGACCGGGAATCGAACTGTGACCTCCTGGTTCATAGGCTGATGCTCAACCATTGAGCCACACTGGCTGAGTGACTCATTCATTCTTAAATGGTAAATATTCTTTCATGGACCCTAATGCTTTGATTTTTTTCTAAATGTACACTTTCACCCCCACTTCCAACAGACTAGATGGCAGGGATGGTTTGTGATCAGAGTTCTCTAGTACTCCTATTATCTAAAGAGATTCACCAAACTCTGAGTTTCCTTGGCTCTTTGTGGAATGGAGCATAGGAAGCTTTAGTGATACTCCAGTAAATATTTAAGAAGGAAGCCCACTTCTAAAAACCTCTAACTTTTCTGTTGTTGTTAATTCTCACCCGAGGATATTTTTTTATTGATTTTTAGAGAGAGTGGAAAAGAGAGGGAGAGACAGAGAGAAACATCAATGTGAGAGAGACATATCAATTGGTTACCTACTACATGCACCCTGACCAGGGCTGGGGAACCAGCAAACCAAGGTATATGCATGTTCTTGACCCGAATCAAACCTGGGGTCCTTCAGTCTACAGGCTGATGCTCTAACCACTGAGTAACTGGCTAGGGCAAAACCTCCTCTAATTTTATGTTTTATTATTTATTTATTTTTAAAAAAATATTTTTATTGATTTTTTTACAGAGAGGATAGAGAGTCAGAAACATCGTTGAGAGAGACATTGATCAGCTGCCTCGTGCACACCCCCTACTGGGAATGTGTCCACAACCAAGGTACATGCCCTTGACCAGAATCGAACCTGGGACCTTTCAGTCCGCAGGCCGACGCTTTATCCACTGAGCCAAACTGGTCTCGGCAAACCTCCTCTAATTTTAAAAAAACTTTTAGTATGTTGTCAACTTTTGGAAATGGATTTTATAGAAGAATTTGTGCTTTCTTTAAGTAATCAAAGATAGTATGAGATGAGTTAGAAAATGCAGCTTTGAACCAGGTTTGTTAGCAAACGAAGCCTAATTTATGTTGAGTTTTTATTTCTGTCCTTTTATTTCACTATAGTCTTTTTGAGAAAGAGTTATTTATGCCTATTATTACATATCAATAAGGAATAGTATTTTACAATTGAAAATAAGTGAGAAAAAAGAGGATAAAAGAAAAGAGTTAGAAAAAGTAAGACAATCAGAGATCAATGAAAATATACTTGTCTCAGAGTCTTTAAGCAACCAAAGCCAAAGGAAGGCATGTTTTGTCAGGAGAATTAGTTTTTGTTAAAGGATAAAAATTCTGCTCAGGAGACAATGAGTTATTTCTGATACTGAGTCCAGAGTCAAATTTCTCCCTTAGGAACTCCAGAACAGTGCTGTGATAGGGAGCCACAGCCTCACAACCTCCCTGAAGGAAACATAAGAACATGTTGCTGGGAACGTGCCAGTGAGTAGGCTCTCCCAATGCCTCCTCTGTGCCAGGATGGGTCAGGGGCAATTCTGGGCCACAGTTAAGCTTGGATGCTGTTAGATGGGCTTGGATGCTGCTGCAAGGTCTCCATAACAAGGAGGCCAAGTTCAGTGTTCTGAGGGGTAGGAGGTGCATTAGGATGGGAAAATTACAAAATAGAGCTTTGCTCACCCTCCTGTTTATCTCTGTGCATGTCTTTATGTGAGGCCAATTTATATAAAAGTCTTTCTTACTTTGCCATCACATTCAAGGGTAGTGTTTGCCATCACCTCTGCACATCCCTTGCAACTTGACAGCCTTTTAAAATGTCATATGATTTTAACCTTTTCCCACTTGTTTTGGAGTTTTCATTAGAGATGTTTTTTACTTGTGGTTTTATTAGATATGCTGAGTTTGGGGACTTATGTTTTCTATATAAGTGTCAACCACATGCCATCTTGCTGAGAGATCTTGCAATTTATGGAGTTTGAAGATTAAAATCCAAGAGCCATTTTATGCAAGGATAATCAGGAAGAAGTTTGGTGGGGCCCAGGTGTCACCCATTTGTCCCTTCTTTTTTTTCATAATCATCATCCAACCATGTATTTCACTGATTTTGGAGAAAGGGGGATGGGGGCGAAGAGAGAGAGAGAGAGATTTATGTGATAGAGAAACACCAGTCGGTTGCCTCCCATATTCACCTCAACCAGGAATCAAACATGTAAACTTTTGGTGCATGGGGCAACCCTCCAACCAACTGAACCACACCAGCTAGGGCTGCTCCTTTTTAGATGAAGTGATGATGTTGCCTGCCTTCTGCACGGAGGTTCAGGCAAGAACTCTGTGTGGTGCTGGGCAGCCTGGGGCTTAGTAATGGTCATCCCTTTAACTTACTCACAGGCTCTGGGATTAATCTCCAGATGTGACTGGGAAATAAGGCTAGCCAAAAAGGCTTCTTGTTCATTTAGAAATTCTGTAGTATAGCCGGGTGAATCACTAAGTATTATTCTCCTCTCCCTCTTTTTCCTTTGCCAATTTGGCAGGTTTAAAGGTTTTTTTTATTTGTTTATTTTTTTAAATTAAAAATCTCTTCCCTTCATCCTATATAATTCTCCAGCATTTTTTATAAATTTCTTGTACTCAGGAACTATGTTTTATGCCAGGTGAATTAGAAAAGGACAGTTTCAGGTTATAATATAATTCTCCCAGATTATCATGTGAATCAGCCTTGAGCTATCTTAATACCTAGACACCTATAAACAGTGACTGTGGTTTTGTCTTCATGCATCCATATGGAGGACTGAATGCCATGTCTCTGATCTATGGCTGGAGAAGATGCTGCTCCATAGGTAAAAGACACCATCCAAAGCTGTTTTTAATGTAGATGCAGCCTGTGTGGTGCTTGAGTGAAGGAGGAGGGTCAGAAGAGCAGCAATTTTTTGAGCAGATTGTTAATCCACAGCTAGCAATTCTTCAATCCTACGCCTTCTGGATAGGGATAGTAGATGCTATAGCTTAAAACAAAGCAATTATTTAATTGTTTAATAATCTAGATGATTATTTAGGGAATTCTTTTCCTTTTTGTAAATGTTAGCCAGATGTATTTGAAATGTCAAGAGCCTTGAAATAGTTTTTTTTGCAATAAAAATATTTAGATAAAATCTTAAAATGAATTAATTGTGTTTAGATAGCAAGAAACCCAGAAGTTACATGTGAAATGTAACTTCTAATAATAACCCGTGGTCTTAGAATAGGTAGTTTATCTCAGTGGGCACCAAAATGAAATCTATGAGCTCAAAATGATAAGCTTCTGATTGGGAATCATACTATTCATATTATTATAAAATTACTTTTTCTTCCCCCAAATTTGGTTCCAGACTATTTCATTTAGTTTAACTAGCCTGCTGAATTATGTTAGATGTTTTATTTGTTCTTGTATCTTAGAACAATGGCTACAAAATAATAAAACCCAAAGAACATGAATTCTGCATTTCACGCAACTTCTTTTGGTAAAAGTTACAACTACTGAAAATTGTAGTTGGAGGAAGAATTTAAAGCACCATTTGTCAAGATCTATTGCTTTTGGCAGATGAATGTTTTTGTCCCAACTTTACATTTGGAACAGGGACTTGAGCACAGAATTGACAGTGGTTGACACCAAGTCCATGTGCTGAGGAAGTCGACACCTATCCTATGACATATTCTGGGAATTCTTAGCCTGTCTAGTCTTGTGGCTTATCTACTCATTCATTTTTTCAATCTTGCTACAACTTGATACTTAGGTTTTTGCAGCCTCTATACTAATTATGACTCAGACATATTTATATAAGTATTATTGGCTGACCAAGGAAATGGCCTCAGAAAACAAATACCCAACACTAAAATGTCTTGCTTTGTATGTAATTTTTTTCCCTTAATACTTAGACTAGTATTTTTTTCCACAGTTTAATTTCATCCTTTCAACTGTGAGATATATTAGTATTTTTATTGTACTACTATGTGTAACAAATGAAACCTACTAAGATTTAGAGTTTTAACCCCTAATGATCATGATTAATCTTAACCTCAGATGGAATTTTATAACACTAAAAGTCTCCTAAACAGAAATACAGCCATTTCCTTGAGATATATTGAAGGCTAAATATGAGCTTTAAAGGATCTTTTTCACTTTGTGGGCTTTGTAAACAATAGAAACTCTTATAAAGGAAGGGGTAGCACATTAATTTCAGGTAAAGGTAATTTGGGAGGAGAGATGGCTGCTGTTTCAAGTACAGTTGGCTCTTCTTTAAAAAAATATGTATTTTATTGATTTTTTACAGAGAGGAAGGGAGAGGGATAGAGAGCTAGAAACATCGATGAGAGAGAAACATCGATTAGCCGCCTCCTGCACGCCCCCTACTGGAGATATGCTCGAAACCAAGGTACATGCCCTTGACCGGAATCGAACCTGGGACCCTTCAGTCCACAGGCTGACGCTCTATCCACTGAGCCAAACCAGTTTTGGCTACAGTTGACTCTTGAACAACGTGAGGGTTAGGGTCACAGACACCTACACATTTGAAAATTCGCTGATGACAACAGTCAACCTCTGAATCTGCAGATTCCCAACTGCACACCAAACCTCACCAAAACCTGCATATAAGTTGATCTGCTCAATTCAAACCTGTGTGTTTAAGGATAAGCTGTAATGTGAATGAATCATACTTTACAATGAGCACATGGAAATGCAGTTAAGAAATCAAAACTACCTTATACCCTTTAAGGTGGCTACTATAAAATTAGAAAAATATACACAGGAAATAATGTTGGCAAGAATGTGGAGAAATTGGAACCCTTGTGCACTGTTGGTGGGAATGTAAAATGGTGCTACTCCTATGGAAAACAGTATAGTACTTCCTTCAATTATCCTATCTAATAATAAAGTAATATGCAAATTGATCATCATTCCAACACGCAAGATGGCTGTCCCCATGTGGTCAAAGATTGCTGCCCCCATGTGGACGCAAGGTGGCTGCCACAAGATGGCCAGCAGGGAAGGGCAGTTGGGAGGGATCAGGCCTGCCCGGGAGGACAGTTGGGGGCAACCAGGCCTAAAAGGAGGGCAGTTGAAGGGGACCCAGGCCTTCTGGGAAGGGCAGTTAGGGGCAACCAGGTCTGCAGGGGAGGGCAGTTAAGGGTGACTGGGCCGGCAGGGGAGGACAGTTAGGGGCAACCAGGCCTGCAGGGGAGGGCATTAGGGGAACCAGGCCTGCAAGGGAGGACAGTTAGGAGTGACCAGGTTGACAGGGGAGGGCAGTTATGGGTGACTAGGCCAGCAGAAGAGGGCAGTTAGGGGCAATCCGGCGGTCAGGGGAGCAGTTAGGCACTGATCATGCTGCTAGCAATCTGGTTAGGGGGTGATCAGGTTGGCAGACAGAGGTGGTTAGGGGCAATCAGGCAGGCAGGCAGGTGAGCAGTTGGGAGCCAGAAGTCCTGGATTGTGAGAGATTGTTTGACTGCCCATTTAGGCCTAATCCCACTGGGACTGGGCAGTTGATAATCCCTCGAGGGGTCTCAGATTGGAGAGGATGCAGGCTAGGCTGAGAAACACACTCCCCCTCTCCCCCCTGTGCACGAATTTCCCATGCACTGGGAGACATGTCCTGTTAAGTACAGAAATTTTAAAGTTAAACTTTATTTTGCTCAGTGTTTAGAAAGAATACAGTCTATTGGCTGGAGTAAGAAGATAATGATTTGAGAGTGAATTGATTGTTTAACTTGGACTTAGAACCCTTGTTCTCTCTCCTTAACAAATTGCTGGGCTTATAACTTCCCCTACTTGTCCCTCAGCTTTCCTTTGTGAACTTTCTGTTATAAGGCTTTATTATATGGTTTTTCTAAAGTGATAATCCAACAGCTGAAGGAAGTAGCAGCTGTGGTCTCACATGTTTTAGTACATCATGATATTTGAGGGTAGCACCTGTAGTGCAACTCAAATTGCTGGTAAAGTTGGAGATTATTGTACACTGGAGTCATGCTCTACTAAAATTGTCCCCAATTTTTCTTCTGTGTTGGAATTCCTCCTTAAAATGTGGTTTTGCAGGGAAGCTCTCTTGCAGTTATGCCAATTCTAAATCCCATATTTCTCTGTTTAAATGTATATATCACTCATCTTTCACCTATATAACCCCAAGAATAATGAGGGTAGATTTTGTTTAAATATTTTCATGTATTTGCTTCTCAGACTGCTACCCTGTCCCTCAGCCCCATACTAGAGTTTTACTGAATATAAAGATTCAGAATATTTTCTGATTCCCATTTCTTCTTTTACCCTACAGTCTAGAAGTGTGTTGTTTAATTTTCAAATATAGGGATATTTTCCAAAGAGCTTTCCATTATTGATATCTGATTATGGTCAGAGATCATCCCATATAATAAAAAGGTAATATGCAAAATTGACTGTCACACCCTCACATAAGATGGCCCCCATGTGGTCACAAAATGGCCTCCACAAGATGGCCGGCAGGGGAGGACATTTGTGGGTGATTTGGCCAGCGGGGGAGGGCAGTTAGGGGTGACCAGACCAGCTGGGGAGTCCAGTTGGGGGCAAACCAGGCCTGCAGGGGAGGATGGCAGTTCGGGGGGGGGAAGGGTCAGGCTGGCAGGGGAGTGAGGTTGGGGTGACTGGTCCTTATGGAGTGGGAAGGCAGTTGGGGTGACTGGGCCTTTAAGGGTGGGAAGGCAGTTGGGGGCGACTGGGCCAGCAGGGGAGGGCAGTTGGGGGCTGTTGGTGGCAATTGGGCTGGCAGGGGAGTGGTTAGGGGGTGATCAGGCAGGCAGGCAAGCAGTTGGGAGCTAGCAGTCCCAGATTGTGAGAGGGATTTCTGACTAAATTGGCAGATGGACATCCCCCAAGGAGTCCTGTATTAGAGAGGGTGCAGACTGGGCTGAGAGACCTCCTCCCCTCAACCAAGTGCACAAATTTCATGAACTAGGCCTCTAGTCTTTTATATAATATTGATCCTTTTAAATATGTTGAGACTTCTTGTTGGTAGTTTATGTTGTTGAATGGCCCACATGTACTGTACTCCTCACTTGGTGGGTGGCATGTTCTGTATCTGTCAGTTGTGTCAAGTTGCTTGATAGTGTTGTTCACATCTTCTGTATCACTATTGATTTCCTTTCTCCTTGTCATATCAACTACTGAGAAAGAAATATTGAAGTCTCCAAGTATAACTGTGGCTTTGTCAATGTCTTCTTGAGGATATGTTAGTTTTGCTTTATATATCTGCTTTTAGATGTGTAAATATTTAGGATTTAGTACTCTTAGTGAATTGACCCATTTATCATTATGAAATGTGATATTCTTGTTTTCAAATCTGTTTTATTTGTTATTATTATATTCCAACTTTCTTTTGATAGTCTGCGTGGTATCTTTTTTCATATCCCATTTAATCTATGTTTAATATTTCTGGTAGATTTCTTATAGACAGTATATAATTAAAACTTGCTTTTTTATTCAATATAGCAATCCTTGCTTTTCAACTGGAGTATTTACTACTTATCTATACTAATAAAAGAGAAAGATGCAAATAGATTATACCTTTTTGACGCCCACCAGCCAAACAGAAGTGAGTATGTAAATTAACTCAACAAAGATGGCAGGTTAATTTGCATACATAGGCACCAAGTGGCTGTGGGTTGGGTGGCGATGCAGGTGTTCTGCCCTGCCACAGCTGTTCCAGGCCTTTGGGCAGTGTGGGAAGGTGGAAAGGCGACTCCAGGCCGGAGCACAGGCAGTGCCAGCAGCCAGGGGAAGAAAGGCCCATTCTTGCATGAATCTTCGTGCATTGAGCCTCTAGTAATTAGTATATTTATCAATATGGTTGGATTTAAATCTATCAACTTGATACTCATTTAATCCCTTCTTTTTACCTTACTTTCCTCTTTTATTGCCTTTATTTTATTTTTTTACTTTTAATGGTGTATTTTAGGTGTTCTATTTTATCTCTACTCTGTGCTTTTTGTTTTATATTTTTAATGGTTGTTTCAGTATTTCCCATATGTATTCTTTCACTTTCTACAACCACATAAAAATGCATATTTTATGTCCAACATAAAACCTTATTATAGTATTTTTTTATTCATTCCCATCTTATCTTCTGCACTATTTTACTTCTAGTATAAATCCCACAGTATACTATAGTTGACCCTTGAACAACATGGGTTTGAGTAAATGTATTTTTAAATGATTTTCTTAATAATATTTTCTTTAGCTTACTTTAGAAATAAAGAATATAGCACATAAAACATATAAAATATATATTAGTTGACTATATTATCAGTAAGGCTTCTGGTCAATAGTGCTAGTAGTAAAGCTTTGGGGAAGTCAGAAATTATATGTGGAGGGGGTTGGTCCCTGTAACCCTCACGTTTTTCAGTGGCCAACTGTATTATATTTATTTACCTGTTAAACAATTTTTAAAAACTTATGAACCACAAAAGACCCTGTATAATCAAATAAATCTTGAGAAAAAACAATAAAGCTGGAGGCATCACAATACAACAAAGTTATAGTAATCAAAACAGTATGAGACCAATGGAATAAAATAGAGAATTCAGATATCTCAAACCACTATGGTCAATTAATAATTGACATTAGGAGGCAAGACAATAAATGGTGTTGGGAAAATTGGACAGATACATGCAAAAAAAATAAAATTAGACCACCAGCTTATACCATACACAAAAATAAACTTGAAATGAATACAGGACTTAAACATAAGATGGGAAACCATAAAAATACTAGAGGAATCCACAGGCAGCAAAATCTCAGATATATGCAGATTTGTTTATTTTCTCTCTAGCTTCCTAGGGCAATGGAAGCTAAAGAGAAAATAAACAAATGGGACTACATAAAAAGCTTTTTCACACCAAAAGAAACCATAACAAAACAAGAAAGCCCACTGTATGAGCGAACATATTTGCAAATGTTATCATTGATAAAGGCTAAATCTCCAACATCTACAGGCAACTTATACAACTTAATAAAAGGAAGATAAATGATCCAATAAAAAATTGGTCAATGGACCTAAATACAGTCTTTTCAAAAGAGGACAGAAGGAAGGCCAAAAGACACATGAAAACATGCTTAAAGTCACCAATTATCCAAGAGATACAAATCAAAATGACAATGCAATACCATCTCACACCTGTTAGAATGGCTATCATCAACAAATCAACATACGACAAGTGTTGGTGAGGATGTGGAGAAAAAGGAACCCTCATGCATTGTTGGTGGGAAAGCAGACTGGTGCAGCTACTGTGGGAACAGTATGGAGTTTTCTCAAAAAACTAAAAATAGAACTTCCATTTGATCCACTAATCCCACTCCTAGGAATATATCCTAAGAAACTAGAAACACCAATCAGAAAGGATATATGCACCTCTATGTTCATAGCAGCACAATTTACAATAGCTACAATTTGGAAACAGCCTAGGTGCCCGTCAGCAGATGACTGGGTCAGAAAACTATGGTACATCTAAACAATGGAATACTATGCTGTCATAAAAGAAGGGATTCTTACCATTTGCAGCAATCTGGATGGAACTAGAGAGCATTTTGCTAAGTGAAATAAGCCAGTCAATGAAAGAAAAATACCACATGATCTCACTCATTTATGGATAATAACATTAAAAACTGATGATCAAAAAGATAGATACAGAGGCAGTAAAGCATCAAACAGGTTGTCAAAATACAGCGGGAAGGTTAGGGAGAGTTGGGGTAGATAAGAGATCAACTGAAAGACTTGTATGCAAGAATGTAAGCATAACAAATGGACGCAAGATACTGGGCGTTGATGGCATGTATGGGAGTGGGGTGGGGGGCGCAATGGGAAGATATGTACACATGTAATACATTAATAAAAAATGTAAAAAAAAAAACACACCAAACCCTCCCCCCCGCCAAAGTATGATATTGGCATAAAAACAGACACATAGATCAATGGAACATAACAAAGCCCAGAAATGCTAGTAAACCCACACGTATATAGCCAATTAATGTTCAATAAAGGAGCCAAGAATATACAATGTGGAAAGGCTAGTCTTTTCAAAAAATGGTGCTGGGAAAACTGGACAGCTACATGTGAAGGAATGAAACTGGACCACTATCTTACACCCTGTACAAAAATCAACTCAAATTGGATTAAATACTTGAATATAAGACTTGAAACCATAAAACTCCTAGAAGAAAACCTAGGGGGGTAAACTCCTAGACAAAAGAACGTATAAAACTCAGTAGAAAAAATACCCCAAATCAAACAATTAGAATAACAAGTGGGCAAAATATCTGAATAGATTTAAAAAAAATTTTTCTTTTTATTCATTTTTAGAGAGAGGAATGGAGAGGGAGAGAGAGATAGAAACATTGATGTGAGAGGGAAACATCAATTGGCTGCCTCCTGTACTCCTCTTACCAAAGACTGAGTCTGGTCGATGCCCTAATTGGGAATTGAACTGGCAGCCTTTGGATGCATAACTGAACCACACTTGCTAGGGTTACATTTTAGTTTTCAATTACAGTTTACACTCAATATTTTTTTTGTATTAGTTTCAGGTATACAACATAATGGTTAGATAATCTTAAACTTTACAAAGTGGTCCCCCAATATTTCAAGTAACCACTTGAAACCATATGTAGTTTTACAATATTATAGACTATATTCCCTATGCTATAGATGTAAACTATTTTGTGACCACCAAATTGTACTTCTTAATCCCTTTACCTCTTTTCAACCAGATTCCCAACCCCTCTTCCCTCCTGCAACTATTAGTCTGATCTCTGTATCTACATGTTTTGTTTCTGTTTTGTTTTTCATTTATTTTGCTCTTCAGATTCCACAAATAAATGAAATTATATGGTATTTGTCTTTTTCTGTCTAACTTGTTTTGCTTAGCATACTACCCTCTAGGTCCATTTATGCTGTCACAAATAGTAATATTTCTTTTTTTTTTTTTAATGGCTGAGGAATATTCCATTGTATATATGTAACACGCCTTTTTTTTCTTTTTAGAGAGAGTGGAAGGGAGAGAGGGAGGGAGAGAGGCAGAGAGGGAGAGAGATTGGGTGCCTCCCATATGATCCTGCAACCCAAGTATGTGCCTTTGACTGGGAATGGAAGCTGAGACCCTTCAGTCTGCAGGCTGATGCTCTAACTAGTGATCAGGGCGAGTACCAAAACTTTTTTATTCACTTGGCTGAATAGATATTTTTAAAGAAGACATAGATGACTAACAGATATATGCAAAGATGCTCAACATCACTAATCATCAGGGAAATGCAAACCCATAAGGTATCACCTTACACCCATTAGACTCTTATCCTATATAATAAAAGCCTAATATGCTAAGTGTCTGGTTGGCCATTCAACCAATCAAAGCATAATATGCTACTGATATGCGAAGGCTGCTCAACTGCTCGGTATGATGTGCAGACAATCAGCTATGACATGTACTGACTAGCAGGGCACAGATGCTCCAACTGGTAAGTTAGCTTGCTGCTGGGGTCCGGCTGATCAGGACTGAGCAATATGAGCCAGATACGCCCTAGAGTCCTCCCATAGTCCCTCCCTAGCTGGCCAACCTCCCACGTCCTTCCCCGGTCCTGAGCGTACACCATTGGGGCCCCTCGGCCTGGCTTGCACCCTCTCACAATCTGTGACCCCTCAGGGGGAATGTCAGAGAGCTGGTTTCAGCCCCACAGCAGAATGACCAGTCGCTGTGACATGCACTAACCAGATGCTCAATGCAGGAGCTTCCCCCTGGTGGTCAGTGCGCTCCCACAGGGGGAGTGCTGCTCAGCCAGAAGCCAGGCTTGTGGCTGGTGAATGCAGTGGTGGTGGCAGAGACAGGGAGTGGGTCTAAGTCGTCAGTTGGACATCCCCCAAGTGCTCCTGGACTGTGAGAGGGGTACCGGTCGCCTGAGAGACCTCCCCACTGGGCCTCTAGTAAAAACTATAAGAAATAACAAGTATTGGCCAGGATATGGAGAAAGAGACCCTCATGCATTTTTGGTAGGAATGCAAATTGGTGCCGCCACTATGGAGAACAGATGGAGGTTCCTCAAAAAATCAAAAATATTGTCCAGCAATTTCAATTCTGGATGTTTATCCTTGGTGGGGAGGTTGATAAATCAAGCTCATAGATTCAGATAACTTATTGGTGGTTGCCAAAGGAAGTGGCTGAGGGGTGGGCAGAATGGGTGAAGGGAGTCAGTCCTGCAGTCAGTGCTGGGTTGCTGTGGTGACTCAGCACTGACTGGTATGACTGCAGGTGTGGTGACCCAGCACTAACTGCTGAGGGGGCTGCGAATCAGTCCCAGAGAGAGACCTAAAGAGAGAATCAGGGTCTGATCTGTAGCCTCTGTGGCAGGTGTTGATCAGCACTTGCCTCTCCCTCTTTCTTTCTGGGCCTGGCCAGGAGCTGTGCCTCCATTTCTCTCCAGGCCTCCACAGAGGCTGCTGATTAGCCCTGCCTTTCTGATCAGGCCCCGTTGATAGGCCTGGAGACTCTGACTGGCATACAAACTGACCAATCAGAACCAAATCTGGGTCAATTGTGAGGAGCCAATGGCTGCCTAGGAGGCAAAGCTTTTGATGCTGACTGGCATAGAAACCAACTAATCAGAACCCAAGTGGCTGCCAACGGAGGGCAGTTGAGGGCAAGATCAGGTCTGCAGGGGGCGGGGGCAGTTAGGGGTGATCAGGCAGGCAGAGGCAGTTAGAGGTGATCAGGCTGGTAGCAAGGGCAGTTGGGGGTGAGATCAGGTTGGCAAGGAGGGCCATTTGGGGCAAGATCAGGCCAGGAGGGGAGGGCAATTGAGGGGGACCGGGCCTGCAGGGGAGGGCAGTTGGGGTCTTTCAGGACAGCAGGGGCAGGCAGTTGGGGGTGAGATCAGGCTGGCAGGGGAGGGCAGTTGTGGGCAACCAGGTCGGCTGGTGAGGGCAGTTGGGAGTGATCAGTCTGGCAGGCGAGCAGTTAGGTGTTAATCAGGCTGGCAGGGAAGCAATTAGAGGGTGATCAGGCTGGTAGGAAAAAGCGATTAGGGACTACCAGGAAGGCAGTTAGGCAAGCAGTTAGGAGCCAGCAGTCCCAGATGGTGAGACAGATGTCCGATTGCCAGTTTAGGCCTCATCCCTATGGGCATAGAGACTGACCCATCAGAACCAAATCTGGCTGCCTAGGAGGTGGAGCTTTTGATGCTGACTGGCATAGAAACCGACTAATCAGAACCCACGTGGCTGCCAGAGGAGGGCATTTGAGGGCAAGATCAGGCCAGCAGGGGAGAGCAGTTGAGGGGAACCAGGCCTCTGGCAGTCAGACATCTCCTGAGGGGTCCCAGATTGGAGAGGGTGTAGACTGGGCTAAGGGACACCCCTCAGTGCATGAATTTCATGCCACTGGGCCTCTAGTATGCTAATAATATGCTAATGCTGCTCAATTGTTCACTAAGACATGCACTGACCACTAGGGAGCAGATGCTCTGACTGGTAGGTTAGCTTGCTGCTGGAGTCCAGCTGATCAGGACTGAGCAAGATGGGCCAGACACACTCTGGAGTCCTCTCACAGTTCTCCCCACCCCCGGCCCGATCATGCACCAGTGGGGTTTCTTAGTCTGGCTTGCACCTTCTCGCAATCTGGGACCCCTTGGGGGATGTTGGAGAGCCAGTTTCAGCTCAATCCCACAGGCCAGTCCCCTTGGGAGGATGTCAGATGCAGGACTCATAGCTGGTGAGCACTGCTGCGGCAGCACAAACCTCTCCTGATTGGGACTGATTGGGTGGTAACCCACATCAGGCACAGTGGGGCCGGGAAGAGCAAGAGTGGCAGGTAGGAGCTGAAGGTGGGATTGGATTGTGGGTATCAGCCTGATCCCCGCAGGTCACCCAGAAGGACCCCACCCAACGCATGAATTTGTGCACTGGGCCTCTAGTATGTATATATCAAATCATTATGTTCTACAGCTAAAACTAATAATACAATGTTGTATGCCAATGTATATCCCATTAAATAACTCCAGAATGTATAAAAGAAATCTTTCATTTACCCTCATATTTCTAATCTTAGGCATTCCGTGTGTGTGTGTGTGTGTGTGTGTGTGTGTGTGCACGCGCACGCGCATTCTAAGTTTCTACCTGATATTCTTTTCCTTCACCCTGAAGAATTTCTTTTAACTTTTTAAATAATTCATAAATTCTGTCATATATTTTCTCTGAAAAAAATTTCATTTTCATTTTTAAAAATTTGTATTGATTTCAGAGGAGAAGAGTGAGGGAGAGAGAGATAGAAACACCAATGATGAGAGAGAATCATTGATCAGCTGCCTCTTGCATGCCCCACACTGGGGAATGAGCCTGCAACCCGGGCATGTGCCCCTGACTGAATCGAACCTGGGACCCCTCAGTCCACAGGCCAATGCTCTATCCATTGAGCCAAATCTGTCAGGGCTCAGCTTCATTTTTAAAAGATATTATAGCTAGGTATAGAATTCTAAATTAACAGTTTTTTTTCTAAAGCTCTTTAAACATATTATTCTAGTTTCTTTAGACTTGTAAAGTTTCTATTGAGAAGTCTGAGATAGTTCTTATCTTTGTTCCTTAATTTGAAATATTTGTTCCCTGGCTATTGGTTAGATATTTTTCTTTATTGCTGGTTTTGTCATTTGAACGCAATGTGCTTTTATGTGTTTTTCTTTTTTATGCTGCTTGGTGTTCCTTGAGCTCTGGACCTTTGAATTTATAGTTTTCATGAAATCTGGAAATATATCTGTTCTTTCCCTTTTTACTCCCGCCTTTATGGCCCCTGGGAATCTGGATATATATATCAATCTGATTATCTATCTATCATCTCAGACTCCCTTGATATTGTCTCATAGGTCACTAAATGTTATCTTTATATCTTTATGCTGTTTTCTCAGTGCTTCAGTTTGTATAGTTTTTAGTCTGATATCTTCAAATTCAAGATTCTTTTTCCTTTGTAGTGTCCAGTATGTTTTTTTTTCTTTTTAAAAAATCTTTATTATTGAAAGTATTACACAGGTCCCCTTCTTTCAGCCCGCTCTCATCCTCCCACCCAGCTCCCAGACCCTCACCACCCCATTGTCTGTGTTCACAGGTTATGGATATAGGCATACAAGTTCATTGGTTGATCTCTACCCACCCACCCTCCTCTGCCTTCCCTCTGAGGTTCAACAGTCTCTTCATGCTTCTATGACTCTGGGTCTATTTTTGATAATCGGTTTATTTGTTTTATTAGATTCCACATACAAGGGAAATTGTGTGATACTTATTTTTTTCCGACTGGCTTATTTTGCTCAGCATAATACTCTCCAGGTCTATCCATATTGTTGCAAATTGTAAGAGTTCTTCCTTTTTACTGCCACATAGAATTCCATTGTATAAATAAATGTGCCATAGTTTTTTTAATGGACTCATCTGCTGATGGGCACTTAGGCTGTTTCTGAGTGTTAGCTGTGTAAATTGTGTTGCTATGAATATAGGGGTGCATATATTCTTTCTAATTGGTGTTTTAGGTTCCTTAGGATATATTCATTCCATTAGGAATGAATGAGTCAAATTGGTGTTTCATTTTTAATTTTTGAGTGCATATTGTTTTCCATAGTGGCTGTTCCAGTATGCATTCCCACCCCCAGTGTACTAGGGTTCCCTTTCTCCCACAACCTCGTCAACACTTGTCATTTGTTTTAGGTGATATCTCATTGTTGTTTTGATTTGCATCTCTCCGATGATAAATGACTTTGAGCATTTTTTTTTTTCATATGTCTCTTGGCCTTCTGTATGTCCACTTTGGAGAAATGTCTATTTTGGTCCTTTGCCCATTTTTAAATTTGATTGTTTGTCTTCCTTTTGTTAAGTTGTATGAGTTCCCTATATATTTTGGAGATTAACCTCTTATCAAATGTATCATTGGCAGATATGTTCTCTCATGTATGTGGGCTTTCTTGTTATTTTGATGATGGTTTCTTTTGCTTTGCAAAAGCTTTTTATTTTCACTTAGTCCCATTTACTTATTTTCTCCTTAGTTTCCATTGTCCTAGGAGATGTATTGGTAAACATATTGCTATGAGAAATGTTTGAGATTTTGGTGCCTATGATTTCTTCTAGTACTTTTATGGTTTCCCATCTTACATTTAAGTATTTTATCCACTTTAATTTTAGTTTATGCTTGTGTATGGTGTAAGTTGGTGGTCTTGTTTCATATTTTTGCAAGTATCTGTCCAGTTTCCTCAACACCATTTATTGAAGAGATTGTCTCTGCTCCAACCAATGTATACTCTTGCCTCCTTTTCAAATATTAATTGAGTGTAGTGGCTTGGGTCAATTTCTGGGTTCTCTGTTCTGTTCCATTGATATATATTCCTGTTCTCGTGCCAGTAACAGGCAGTTTTGAGAACAGTGGTTTTGTAATATAGCTTGATATCCGGTATTGTGACCCCTCCAACTTTGTTTTTCTTTCTCAAGATTAATGCTGATATTCCGAGACTTTTTTGGTTCCATGTACATTTTTTGGAGAGTTTGTTCTAGGTCTGTGAGATATGCCTTTAGTATTTTAATAGGGATTGAATGTAATCTATAGGTTGCTTTGATTAATATGGACATTTTAATGATGTTGATTCTAGCAATCCATAAACCTGGCATATTCTTCCACTTATTTATATCTTCTTCTATCTCCTTTCCAGCATCCTGTAGTTTTCATAGTACAGGTCTTTTACTTCCTTGGTTAAGTTTATTCCTAGGTGTCTTTATTTTTTGTTGCAATGTTAAATGGGATTGTTTTTTGAGTTTATCTTTCTGAGAATTCACTATTGGTGTATAAAAATGCTATGGATTTTTGAGTGTTAATTTTGTATCCTGCTACATTCCTAAATTCAATTATTAAATTTAGAAGTTTTGTGATGGGAATCTTTAAAGTTTTCTGTGCAGAGTGTCATGCCATCCATGAGTAATGATAGTTTTACTTCCTCTTTTCCATTTTGTATGCCTTTTATTTCTTCTTCTTGTCTGATCACTATGGCCAGGAATTCCAGAACTATATTGAACAAGAGTGCTGAAAGCGGGCATCCCTGTCTTGTTCCTATTTTAGTGTTTTCCTATTGCATGTTGGTTGTAGGTTTGTCATATATGGTCTTTATTATGTGAGGTATGTTCCCTCTATTCCAACTTTTCTGAGAGTTTTAATCAAAAAAGGGTGTTAGATTTTGTCAAATGTTTTTTTTTTCTGTATCGATTGGTATGATCATATGATTTTTGTCTTGCAATCTGTTTATGTGCTGTATCACCTTTATTGATTTGCGAATATTGTACCAGCCTTGCATTCCTAAAATAAATCACACTTGGTCATGATGTATATATTTTTTTAATGTATTGCTGGATGTGATTTGCTAATATTTTGTTGAAGATTTTAGCATTTATGTTCATCAGGGATATTAGCCTGTAATTCTCATCCTCTCTCTCTCTCTCTCTCTCTCTCTCTCTCTCTCTCTCTCTCTCTCTCTCTCTGTCTCTCTTGTGGTGTCTTTATCTGGTTTCATAGAAAGAGCTTGGAAGTGTTCCTCTTGAGTGTTTTGGAATATCTGAGGAGAATTGGTGTTAGTTCTTCATTGAATGTTTGGTAAAACTCCCCTGTGAAGCATTCTGACCCAGGGCTTTTGTTTCCTGCAAGTTTTTTTTGTTACTGCTTCAATTTCATCAGTAGTTAATGGTCTATTCAGGTTTTCTGATTGTATTTTGGAAGGTTATATTTTTCTAGGAATATACCCATTTCGCCCAAGTTGTTCCCTTTGTTGGAATAAAGTCATTCATAGTATGTTTTCTACAATCATTTGTATTTCTGTGGGGTCAAATTACTTCTCCTCTTTCATTTCTGATTTTGTTTATTTGGGTCCTCTCTTTTTGTTTCTTGGTGAGCATGGCTAAGAGGTCCATCAATTTTGTTTATTCTTTTGAAGAACCAGGTCTTGGTATAACTGATCTTTTGAATTTTTGGGGGTCTCAATATCATTTATTTCAGTTCTGATCCATATTTCCGTCCTTCTATTTGTTCTGAGCTTTTCTTGTTCTCTTTCTAATTCTTTAAGTTGTAGTGTTAGACAGGTTATTTCTTTCTTTTTTCTTTTTTTTGAGGTAGGCCTGTAGTGCTATGAACATCCCTCTCAAGACTGTTTTCACTGTGTTCCATAGATTTTGGATTGTTGTGTGTTCATTTTCATATGTTTTCAGGATGTTTTATATTTCTTCTTTGATCTCTTTGGTAACCACTCATTGTTTAATAGCATGCTATTTAGTCTTCATGTGTTTAGATTGTTTTAGCGATTTTTTATTGTAGCTGATTTCTAATTTCATGTCATTATGGTCTGAGAAGATGCTTGATATGATTTCAATCTTCTTGAATTTGTAGAGACTTAGCTTATGTCCTAATATGTGGTCTGTCTTTGAAAATGTCCCATGTGCTTGAGAAGAATGTATATTCTGTAGCTTTGGGGTAGAATGTTCTGTAGATGTCAATTAGTTCCGTCTGTTCTAGAGTGTCATTTAGGATTTGTTTCCTTGTTGACTTTTTGTCTAGAAGATTTATCCTGTGATATCAGTGGATATTAAAGTTTCCCATTATGATGTTCTAGAGGCCTGGTGCATGAAAATTCACACACTGGAGGGGAGGTCCCTCAGCCGGGCCTGCCCCCTCTCACAGTCCAGGAGCTCTCAGGGGTGGGTGGTAACCTGGCAATCAGGGAAAGGCGATGCCCCCATCACACCTCTAGTGCTGCCACTGCTGGCAGTGCAAACCTTGGCTGGCTCTGGTTTACCTGCATCTTGGGCCGGCCCTGGGCCACTGGGCAGCTACCATCTGAGGCTTGCCTGTGCCTTGGGTAAGCCCTGGGCAGCTGGAGGGCTAAGAGGACTGGGGGACTCTGGAGGCAGGCACATGGAGCGACTAGAATCACCTGGGAGCAGGCCTGGCCATGCTGCGCCTGCTGCCCCAGTGGGGCTGAGGGGACTGGGCACCACCATCTTATGGCTGTGGGTGCTGCCATCTTTGAGGGTGTAGTCAGCATATTCCCTCCTTATTGACTGTGGGTGCCACCATCTTTGCTACAGTGTGAGGGTCAATTAGCATATTCTCTCTTTATTAGATAGGATTGTTGTTGATCTTTACCTTGATATTCTCCAGAAGTTTTTTTATAGATGCTCCTGTATTTGGTGCATATATGTTTACCAGAGTTATAGACTTGTGTTGTATTGACCTCTTTTATATTATGAGTTCATCTTCATTATCACTTGTTATGGCCTTCACTTTGAGGTCTGTTTTATCAGATATAAATATTGCTCAGCTTTTTTTTGTTTCATTTGCATTTGCTTATAAATTTTTTTTATATCCCTTCACTTTCAGTTTGTGTGAGTCCTTTGTTCTAAGGTGGGTCTCTTGTAGACAACATATAGGTCATGTTTTCTTATCCATTCACTACCCTGTGTCTTTTGATTAGAGCATTTAATTCATTTATGTTTAAGGTTATTATTGAGTAGAGGCCTGGGTGCAGGAATTCAACCTGTGGGATTGGGCCAAAACCAGCTCTCAAACATCCCCTGAGGGGTCCTGGATTGCAAGAGGGTTCAGGCCAGGCTGAGGGACCCCACCAGTGCAAAATTGGGACCAGGGAGGGATACTGGAGGTTGGCCAGCTGGGGAAAGGCCATGGGATTCTCCAGGGCATGTCCGGCTGATCTTGCTCAGTCCTGATTGGCCTGACCCCAGCAGTAAGCTAACTTATCGGTCAGAGTGTCTGCCCTCTCATAGTTTGTGCACATCATAGCTACTGGTTGATCAGTCAATTGTCTGTTCCCAGGTGGTCAGTGCACATTGTAGCAACTGGTTGACTATCTTCCCCCTTGTAATCAGTACATGTCATAGTGAGCAGTTAAGTGGCCTTAGCATATCATTAGCATATTACACTTTGAATGGTTTAACAGCCACCCGGATGACCAGACACTTAGCATATTAGGTTTTTATTATATAGGATAGATGGTTTTTATTCTTTATGCCTGTGCTCCTTTTTCCCTATCTATTTCTTCTTTGAACAACAGTTCCTTTAGTATTTCTTGCATTGCTGGTTTGCTGATAATAAATTCCCTTAGCCTTTTGTTTTGTCTGAGAAGCTCCTGATCTCACCTTCAATTTTAAAAAAAATATATTTTATTGATTTTTTTACAGAGAGGAATAGAGTTAGAAACATCAGTGAGAGAGAGACATTGATCAGCTGCCTCTTGCACATCCCCTACTGGGGTTGTGCCCACAACTAAGGTACATGCCCTTGACCGGAATCGAACCTGGGACCTTTCAGTCTGCAGACCGAGGCTCTATCCACTGAGCCAAACCGGTTTCGGCTCACTTTCAATTTTTAATGATAGCCTGGCTGGATAGAGTAGTCTTAGATTCAGTCCCTTGCTTTGCATTACTTTGTATACTTCATTACGTTCCTTTCTTGCCTGATATGTTTTTGTTGAGAAATCACTTGAGAATCTAATGGGAGATCACTCGTAGGTAACTTTCTTTCTGTGGCAGCCTTTAAGATTCTTTCTTTGTGTTTTACATTTGCCAATTTAATTAGGATGTGTCTTGGTATTAGTCTTTTTGAGTTCGTCTTGTTTTGGACTCTTGGGCTTCTTGGACTTATTTGACTTTTTTCTTCCCAAAGTCGAGGAAATTTTCTGTCATTATTTCTTCAAACAGATTTTCTATTCCTTGCTCAGCTTTCTCTCTTTTAGACACCCATATTATGTGGCTCTTTTTTCATTTCGTGTTGTCCCAAAGTTTTCTTAGATTTTCCTCCTGCTTTTTATTTTTATTTTTCCAATTGCTGCTCTGTTTGGGTGTTTTTCTGCCTTGTCTTCTAACTCACTGATTCCATCCTCAGCTTCTATTCTATTGTTGAAGCCTTCCATTGTGTTCTTTATTGCAGTTATGTCATTCTTCATTTCCTCTTGATTCTTACACATGTTGGTGAATTTCTCATCCAAACATTTGAGCATCCTTATAACCATTACTCTGGATTTTCTCTGACAATTTTCTTGCTCCTATTTAATTTAGTTCATTTTCTGTTGATTCCTTCTTTTATTTTATTTGTGGGTTGTTTCTTTTTGTCCCATTTTTGCTATTCCTTTGTAATTATTTCTATGTATTAGATGAAACTGCTATCCCATTAGATTTTTGAATTGATCTTATATAGTATATGTTTTGTGGGACCCAGTGGTGCAGTCTTTCAGGTCTCCTGGGCCACATGTTCTAGGAAGGGCCCCTAATTGATATACTTGGGTTCTCTTGATGTAGTTGGGTCTTGAATGTTATTGTCTCATTCATGAATGGAATTTACTCTCAGGGTGTTTGGTTATGTGGCTCATGCCATACATTGTTGTGCCAGTCATTATGGAGGTGCTGACCAAACAGCACAAAACACAATATGACAAGACATGACACAGAAGGAACAGAACACGAATGTTCACAAGACACCTATAATCCAAACAAAGTGACCACTAGAGAAGAGAGAATTAGGAAAGATAAAAGAGAAAATAGAACAAGAATGAGAGAGAGAGAGAGAGAAAAGCAAGAATATGGGGAGAAAATACAAAACAAACTGAAAAGCACAAACAAAAACACTCAGAAAAAGTGTGTGTGTGTGTGTGTGTGTGTGTGTGTGTGTGTGTGTGAGAAAGAGAGAGAGACAGGCTCTGTAGATGCAGTGCTTAAATAAATAAAATAAGGAATAGGGGAAGCCCCATGGTTTACAATAGAGGGAGGGAGAAAAGAAATGAAAATACAAAAAGAAAAAAATTTTTTGAAAAGGAGAAGAGAGAAGAGAGCAGATAGACCTAAATTTAGAAAGTGAAACAAGTTAAAAAATTAGAAGCAAGAGCAAGAGGAGAGAGAAAGAAAAACTGAGTAGTGAAGAAAAAGAAAAGAAGTGGGGAAGAAGAAATTATATATATGAATAAATCAGCAGACTAGAATAATGACACATCAAGAAAGTAGATAAAGATCATTTTTTTTAAAGGGGGGAAAGGAAGGAAAGAGAAAAACTAAAACAGAGGACAAGAAAAATGGGAGGAAAAGAAAAGAGAGGAAGAAAAAGGTACAAAAAATGAAATGAAATTAAAAAATAATTAAAAAGTAACTGTTGTTTGCTTCAGCTGAGTTTTAGTGCCTCATGGGAGCTGGTTTAGGACCCTACTCTCTGTCTACTAATTCTGGGTTCCTCTTCCGTACTTAGTGCTGACCACTGTCAGGAACTGCCTTTGGCTTTTAGCACCTGCTTGAAGCTCCAAGGGATCCACTGGTCTGCTTGTGTATTCTCCACAGGCCTTGGCTGCAAAGCAGGCCAGGCCATTCTGCCCTTTGTGCTTGTCTGCCAGCTGTCAATCTTAGTCACCCAAGCATCTATTTCTGACAAGGATTTAGATGGGGTTGGTGCTGGTTAGCTTTCAGGAAATGAGATGTGTGTTTTTTCCTGTCCCAGAGCTACTCTTCCGCAAGTGGCCCAAAATAATACTCTGGCGTTGGTTGGTCAGAGATCCTTCTATGGAGACCAATGGGGTTGGCTGACAACCTGGAGTTTTTAATCAGTCTGGATCCCAGACTATCGGGGTGGAAGGCCCCTCTTCTAAGCCAGTCACTGAGGGCTTTGCCTTTGTTTTCTCTGTATAGCTCAAAATGCAAGGTGTGGTAGGCTGTATCACCTACCCTGAGGCTACCCTGAGAGTGGAAGGCTCCTCTGGAGAGAAATGGTCCCTTAGGTTTGGAAGCCTAAGAAGGTCCCAATACAGAACAGAACTCTTGGCCATGTCTCCCTGCCCTACTTCCCTCCCCAGACTTTCCTTAGGCACCTCAAGTCTGTGCCTTCCTCCCTCTGCCAAAGCCTAGGGTAAGTGAATACAGCTGAAAATTCCTGTATTCTGGGTTTAGAGAATAAAAACAAAAACAAAACAAAAACTACAAAGAAACCCTGGCTTTCTCTCTCCCAAGCATCACACTGCTTTCTCCTCTTGGTGCAGCCTTTTTCGAATGTGGTCTGAGTCCAGACTACCCAGCAGCAAGCAGCCCTGTGGCTTTTCCTTTTCACAGTTGCATGTGACACCTGCCACCAAGGATCGTGGCTCTGGTGTTCAGCCTTGGCCCTTGGCCAGGCATCTGTTTTTTTTGAGGAAATTGATATTCCCATAATGTAGCTTCCTCTTCTGCCTCTTGAGCCCTGGCCACCCTTCCTACTGGTCTCCAGGTGTCTTCTCTCCTTTGTGTTAATGTAAAAACAATAAAATCTGTAAAGAATTTTTGTGAGTTTATTTGAAGCCAACTGTCGACAATTGCTAGAAGCAGAATCTCAATGGGTTGGTAATAATGAAACAGAGAATGGCAATTTTCCACCTATTTTTATGCATTGCAATCAAAGGAGACATAAGTGGGTTACATGAAATTCATTGGTGATAGATTAGAGAGGGGGAGAGAAAGCAAATCGGGAAATCTCTGAAATTGGATAAAAAGTAAAGTGATAGACACACTTACTTCTTTTACTTAGGTGGGTACAGGATAGTGAACAGTCAATGATTAACATAACAATAACAATGAAGGAATTTGTGGTTGTCCAGTCCTGGTGCCCAGGGCAATTGGTTGTGCCCTGAGGTGTCTGGAAAAAAAAGGGAAGTTACAATTACCCTAACGTTTCAGGGATATGTTATCATAGATGTAAAAAGATAATAAGCTCAGTCAGTTAAGGTAAAGATTGACCTTGTCAGGGAAGATACTGGCCTAGGAATTGACTACCCACAATAACTGCTTTTATTTTTTTCTTTTTCTTTTTTTTTTTAATTAAATCTTCATTATTCAGATTATTACATTTGTTTCTCTTCTTTGCCCTCCATAGCTCCCCTCCACCCGGCTCTCACCCCTCCCTCAACCCTTACCTCCCTCCCTTTGACCTCATCCATAGGTGTATGATTTTTGTCCAGTCTCTCCCTGTATACCCCTCACCCCTTTCCTTTTGAGAATTATCAGTCCACTCCCTTTCTGTGCTCCTGATTCTATTATATTCACCAATTTATTCTGTGGATCAAATTTTTAATTCCTTTAATTTTTAGATTCACTTGTTGATAGATATGTATTTGTTGTTCATAATTTTTTATCTTTTACCTTTTTCTTCTTCCTCTTCTTTCTTCTTCAGCATTTCATATAATACTGGTTTGGAGTTGATTAACTCCTTTATTTTTTTCTTATCTGTGAAGTTCTTTATCTGCTCTTCAATTCTGAATGATAGCTTTGCTGGATAGAGTATTCTTGGTTGTAGGTTCTTGCTATTTATCACATTGAATATTTCTTGCCACTCCCGTCTGGCCTGCATCGTTTCTGTTGAGAAGTCAGCTGACAGTTGTATGGGTGCTCCCTTGTAGGTAATGAACTATTTTTCTCTTGCTGTTTTAATATTCTCTCTTTGTCTTTTGCTCTTGGTATTTTAATGATAATGTGTCTTGGTGTAATCCTCTTTGGATTCCTTTTATATGGAGTTATGTGTGCTTCCTGGACTTGTAAGTCTATTTCTTTTACCAGATGTGGGAAGTTTTCAGTCATTATTTCTTTAAATAGGTTTTCAGTATCTTGCTCTTTCTCTTCTTCTGGCACCTCCACAATTCTGATGTTGGTACACTTGAAGTCGTCCCAGAGGCTCCTAACATTATCTTCACATTTTTGGATTCTTTTTTCTTCTTGCTTTATCAGTTGAGTGTTTTCTGATTCTTTATATTTCAAACTTTTGACTTGATTTTTGCGTTCCTCTAGTCTGCTGTTAGGTCTCTGTATAATATTATTTATTTCAGTCAGTGTATATTTAATTTCTAGTTGGTCCTTTTACATCTCTAGTTGATTCTTTTCATCTCTTCTTGGGTCTCGCTAACTTTATCCATCTTTTCTAGGATATTCTTGAAAAACCTTATAATCGTGGTTTTGAACTCTATATCCAGTCGTTTATTTTTCTCCATTTCTTTTGTTTGTGATCTCTTCCCTTGTCTCTGCATTTTCACTATGCCTGGAGAACTTCTGTGTTGGATTCAGCCTTATGATACAAGACTTGCAAAATTGCAAAAGCCTCTGTTGAGCTTGGGATGGGTGGAGTCTCAAGGCTTAACAGACTGCCTTGCCTTCCAGTCAGCCCCGCCCTCCATGGCCCCTGAATCTCATGTGGAATGATCCCTGTGTGCACATGCTTGTGCTCTCACAGTGCTCTAGACTGCTGCCTTTCTGGCTCCTCTGAGCTCTGAGACCATGTGAGTCTGAGTCCCCAGGGTTTCACCTGAAACTGGGGTTTAGTGGAGTTAGAATTGGCACAGTTGGGAGGCTCTGTCTTTCGCCCACTTGTGAAAGCCAGCGGCACAATCAGCAGTCCGTCTTCTGCGCGCAGTCTGTGAGCGCCACCAGACTTCTGCCCTTTTGCGACTCCCCTAAATTTCCGTGCACCTCTCCCTTTTCACAGTCCAAACTCCCCCCGTATGAGTTTCGGCTGGATCTGGGGTTTAGTGTCTTAGAATAAGGGGTTCAATGCCGTTGGGAGTCTCTGTCTCCCTCCCGCCAGAGAAAGCCAGCCAGGTACTCCGTCACCTGCTCTCTCTACATGTGCATCTCCATACCTTAGCTTTTTGCAGCTCCTCTGGGTCTCTGTAAGCCCTGTCTTTCCTTCTAATTGTATAATTTCCACTCAGCCAGCTTTCCTGTGGTTCTGGATGATGTCCATTCTATCTTTTAGTTGTAGTTTTGAAATTGTTCCAGTGTAGGTGTTTACCTATGCCGCCATCTTGGACTGATCATAACTGCTTTTAGTTAAAGTTTAATTTCGGACCATCCTTTGAGGTTCCTTTATGTCAGTGGTTCGCAACCTTTCTATTGCCATGATCCTTTAATACAGTTCTTCATGTTATGGTGACCCCAACCATAAAATTATTTTCGTTGCTACTTCATAACTGTTATTTTGCTACTGTTATGAATTGTAATGTAAATATCTCTGTTTTCTGATGGTCTTAAGCTCTACAGCAGTGGTTCTCAACCTGTGGGAACTTGAACAATTTCCTGGCTTTGTAGAACTCTGGAAATTGTTGCTCTTACTGTTCCTCTTACTATTCTTTTTCTGTCTTTGATGAGTTTTGCCATTTAGCCAGTTAGCCATGAGATTGGAATTTAGCCAAAGATCTATGGTGGTCCTTAGGCAAATTTCTGGAGCTTATGTTTCATATAGCTCCCCTCCTCAGTTCTTGCTCTATAAATTCTCAGCATTTCAGCCCCCTTGTACTGAGATCTCTGTCAATCAATTTGATGAGACTGCCAGGTTTTTTGGAGGGGGAGATTGCCTCCTCATTGCAGTTTTGCCCAGAAATTGTTTTTAGGTAGAAAGATGATATGACCATAGGGTATACCTTGTTTATTTCTCTTCTCTCCAGGTTACTTTTCCTTACTGCCTGTTGTTTGAAGTAAAAACAAATTGTTACTCTATTTTGTTTATATTTCTAATTGTTATAATGGAAGCATGCTAGTCTGGACCTCCTTATACCCATTATGGTCTGAAACAGAAAACCCAAATTTGTGTATTTTAAACTGTCAATTTTCAAAGTAAGATAATCTCATTTCAGTGTATATTTCCTCTTTTATTGTGGTGTGCTTTTTTGCTTTCTAAACCAGCTGAGACTTTCTAGGTTTACCATGAAACAGTTTGAGGGAGCCAGTTACTTGGATATTATCTAATTTGGGTTGTTATTACAGTAGTGGAAATGCACCTCATACCAAAAACACAGGTATCATGCTGGATTCAGTTTTAAAAATCCTAATGTTGTTTAAAAGGACAAGATATCCTTTGCTATAAGTAATCTTCATGAATATAAGGAAGCCCATTGGTTTTAGCTAGAGAACTTATCGAGAATAGAAGTTTACAACCTCGCTCAATGTTAGTCACACAAGAGATCATTGTAACACGTGGAATGGAAAAATACGTGACTGCTGCCTGCATACCTCTGGCATCTTCCCACCATCAAGGGCTGAGAGTAGAGTAGGATAATGTTATACTTTATTCTTTAGGTGCTATAAAGTATCATCTTGATATTTTTCTTTACTAAAATAATTAAATTCTATTTAGGTGCTTTTTTCTCCTTAAAAACTTATGATTGGTTTTTATAGTTATGGTATTTTTGTGTAAATCAAATATCAATATAGTGTGTTTGTAAAAAAGGTTGTCTTTCTGGTCAGGGGATATGCCCCAGTTGCTGGCTCCATCCCAAGAAGGGGACCTGTAGGAGGCAGCTGAGAGATGTTTCTCTGTCTCACTCCTTCTTTTCTTCTCTCTCTCTAAAATCAATAAAAACATATATATATATATAAAGATTGCTATACTATTTAAATTTGTATTAAGTAGGTAGTATTAATTCACCAGCTATAAAAGATTCATGGACACAGATGTCTTTAAGATACACTATATTATTTTTTTTTAATTTTTTTAAAATGAATCTTTATTGTTCAAATTATTACAATTGTTCCTCTCCCCCCCCATATCTCCCCTCTACCTGGTTCCATCCCACCCTCTGCCCTTACCTCCCCCACATTGTCCTCATCCATAGGTGTATGATTTTTGTCCAGTCTCTCCCTGATCCACCCCCCACCTATTTCCCCCTGAGAATTATCAGTCCACTCCCTTTCTATGCCCTAATTCTATTATATTCACAAGTTTATTCTGTTCATCAGATTTACAATTCACTTGATTTTTATTTATTTCTTTTCTTTTTTTTAAATTAAATCTTTATTATTCAGATTATTACATTTGTTTCTCTTTTTTCCCCTCCATACCACCCCTCCACCCAGCTCCCACCCTTCCCTCTGCTCTTACCTCCCTCCCATTGATCTCATCCATAGGTGTATGATTTTTGTCCAGTCTCTCCCTGTACCCCCCTTACCTCTTTCCCCTTGAGAATTATCTGTCCACTCCTTTTCTGTACTACTGATTCTATTATATTCACCAGTTTATTCTGTTGATCAAATTTTTAATTAACTTAATTTTTAGATTCACTTGTTGATAGATATGTATTTGTTGTTCATAATTTTTTATCTTTTACCTTTTTCTTCTTCCTCTTCTAAAAGAGTACCTTTCAGCATTTCATATAATACTGGTTTGGAGTTGATGAACTCCTTTAGCTTTTTCTTATCTGTGAAGCTCTTTATCTGCCCTTCAATTCTGAATGATAGCTTT